>KB668188.1:486636-526507 GCA_000349065.1 Anopheles quadriannulatus | reverse complement strand
AGAGCGATCCAAACGTAGCTGAAAACGATCCAAACGTAGCTGCAAACGATTCAGACGTAGTTGATTGCGATCCATTCTCATGGATTGCGATCCATAGCAACCGGATAAAGATTCAGAGGAAAGTGAGAACAGGTGTAACTCTATAGACATAAACATGACTCTGCATAGGCAATCCTCAAGAATTTGGAATACTTTGCCCCGCTTTCACAAAATAATGTTGTGTCTTTGGCGTAGTAATCCTTAAAAATCAATAATAGAATGGGAACTAGATACCTTTTGGTGCTAATAAAGGTTTTAAAACTTATTGCAATTCTGTAAAAAAACAAATTACCATTACTACAGGTAATTTTGGAACACAAACAAGGAAACAATATGGCAGTGGGAGTAGGTATTAAAAATAAAACATGCCTTCCAGCGTTTGACCGAGAAGTACACCGAGAAGTTATCCTCTGGGCATGTTTTTAAACATTTTTTCCATTTAACAAAACGAAACCATTGCGGAGTTTGGTAACTTGGAAGGAAGTTTGAACCAATACCGTTCCCTCTCCACCGCATGTCCTGTCTCCGGACAAGTAACGAGTATCCCGCGATGTCTGGGAACTGCCTGACATCTAAAATGCGTTCTGGGTTTTCCGCTTTAACGGCCCGGATGTGTGGCCGCCATTTTAGAATTGGCCTGAACTGCGAATGTGTGTGTGTGTGTGTTGTTTGGCCAGGTCATACAGGGGCCGAGGAGCACAGCAGTTGACAGCAGGCGAAACAACGCGAGCGAGCTCCGTCAGGTTTGTTGTGTGTGTTGGTATGTGAGCAGCGAAGGTCTACGATTGCAATTAACTATTCATCAGCTTGAATTAAAAATGTGTGTTTCGTGCTCCTCTCCTGTGTTAAGGGTGGCGAGTGCGTGTATGTGTGTGTGTGTGTGTGCATGCTTATTTCAGATTACTGCCGGGGTCTTTCTGGTGCAGCTTCCTTAGCACGGCTCTGCGCTGCTCGCAAACGACAACGGCAGTGGAACTTGGAACCTGGCCGGGAATGGTATCTGTTAGTTTCTCGCTTTAATTAGCGAGCGCTCCTTCTATTACTTAGGTGCGGGTGCCTCTCGCTAGCTGCCGTAACTACGTACCATAAAACGGGGGACTGCTGGGGACGGGTGTGAGGCAACATGGGAATGCCCGCACGGTCAAGATGGAAGGCCGCCGGAAGTTCAAGAGCTCGCGAAGAAAGTTGCCGAGCAGAGCGAGCTGAGGCTGAAGTGCGCTCCTATGCTTAATTGCGTTCGGCCTGCCCAGCCCAGACGTCAGCATGGGGCAGAAGCATCAACACGTACCTGTACAGTGCATGGGTATGGCACAGTGTGCCGGTGCTAATGTAATATTTTCTAAACAGAGTAGAACTTACAGAAACACACGCGCGCGGTACATTTTATTTTATACAAGCTCGTGCGCATATTTCTGTGTGCAAAGAGGGGCGAAAGTTGGAGCAAACAGTCACCCTGGAAAGGGCGGAAAGGGTTCCGGATGGCGGGGGGGGGGGGGAAACTTCCCCTCAGAGAAACAAACGGGCACCGGGTCAAATACCAGCGTACTTGTGTCTGTGTGTATGTGTGTGTGTGTGTGGGACGGCAACATTCCAAGGAAGGATCTAAAGATGTAGGTGTAGGTGGCGCGTGCAAAGGACTCGACGTAAAAGCCCATGCGGAAAGAGCACCGGCTAGCGCAATGTCTTCGCTAATCAGGAAATTTTCTCACGTACACAGCGAGAAGAATCCGACCGGAGTGCTGATCCGTTTCGTGTGCTGATGGGTAGACCACCCCAGACCGGGCAGTGGGTGAGAGGGTAGAGAAAGGTCCCGTGGTATGTTTTGGCCGGATATCTGCCGGATATTTGACAGTTTTTTTTTTACTGCCTTCCTCTTGGGACATATTTCGGGCGAAGTGTTTGTTGCCGAAGGACACTTATCCCTGGCTGAAACAGAAGTGGGGAAGGTTTTTTTTTTTTTGTGAAACATTCAATACCCTAATTTTTGTAACTGTTTTATTTTCTCTCTCGCTCTCTCTATCTTTCTCCGATAGCACTATAACGATCGGGAAGATTTTGTTTATTTTTTTGAACGGCACAAGGCACAGAAAGGGTGATAACTTGCAGCCTCGAGCAGTGCTGAAGGTGCATGCATGTTGTTTATCGCTTCAAAAGCTTTTCGAGCGTCTACTTTAAAACCAGAGATGATGTCGAGATATTAGGCACTACCGCTTTAGCTCATGCCAGCACAGTTTGGTGCTCGGTGCGAGATGTTCTACTACACGATTAGTGCAATTGCTATTCCACTTAACTCCAGAGAGGCATCAGTAGGTTCTAGTCGAGACATCAGTAGGTTCTGGTAGAGGCTGGGTAGGTCCTTATTTGGTCAAGAGTGGCGAGATCGAAACGCCGGTAACTATTCCAAACTGAATTTGTATACAGTTCCCTTCACTGAACTGTGCAGGGACTACATTGATGCCATAGGATAGCTACTAAACCCTTTCGAGCTGATAACTTCGTCACCAGGTGTTGAATAGCTAAAGCTGGAACTACTGGTTTCATTTAGGGTTTTGCGAGGAAACTTTATTTTTCAGAGTTGTCACAAAATTTTGTTATTGAATTTATGTATCTGTAAAGCATACACTGTATCTTAATTCACTTAATCATGTGACAACTACATCTTACACCGATTCTTTGAGTCATTTTTTTCCTGCAAATCTAAAAGATCTCTTACTCTTGCTGTTCGACATTGTCATTAGAGGGTTAAATGTGTGAAGGAGAACTTCGGAGCAGTTAGACGGTTGTGTATTAATGAAGAGTTTAGAACACATTTGAGGAGCTGTAAGAGTCTGAGACATACTGGGTCTACTAGTTATGGCAGTAAACACAAAAGCTAGCTAAACTAAATCCGGCCGGTGCCCGCATCACGATATCTTTGGCTGATGTCATCCAACCGATGGTCTCGGTATTTGGCAATACGCGCTCACCTTGAATTAATTTATCTTAATTATTTGCACAAGCCGGTGGCGCACACCAAATTGGCGCAACGCTGGCGATAAAGCTGCCGCACATCTATCTGCTACAGGAGATCGCTGTGAGTCTGAGTGCCCGATGGTACACCGCTTTGTGCTTGTGTGGGCCTTCCTTCGGTGCTTACCGCTCGAATTGCAACCAATTGCGTCACACGCGTGCGAGACCCACCGACCGACCGACTGGAGCTGCGCGGGAACAATAAACTCGAGAGATCGTTTCTCCGCAGCGCACAAGATCATTGAACGTGTGTGGACGCTCTCCGTGTGCGTGTGTGTGTGTGTCACTGAGAGGTTCCGCTGGGTGTGTGTCACCGCACTGTCACAGCGAGCAGTACGATCCTCACCGTCGGCCGGTGTTGGCATCTTTCGCCGCGTGCTATACCTACTGTAGAGGGATTTTCTGTGTGTCTGTCGACCGTACGGCGAACGGCTTTCGCATGCCATTTGTGCCACACACCGAGACGTGATTGTTTGTTTGTACAAGCTCCACTTGCCCAACGGTTTGCGGTTGTACTTCCCGCAGCACGGCACGTAAAAAAAGGGGGCAACGCAAGATGCTCATTTGTCAAGTTTAATCGGTGCCGCGCGCGCGTAGATTGGGAAAACAATCGTCCATTTTTAATTGACAGCGTGCCCTCCCGGTTTGGAGATCGGTCGGATGTTGACCGGTTGACGGTAGACGTGTGCGATCTCCGGTCCGCTGGTTCAGTGCGGTCGCTGTGCGGCTATTCGCGAACAGTCGAGTTGTATTGAATTCAGTTTAGGAGCTGACCTAGTGAATCAGTGTGGCAGTGTATTATTCACGTTTCTATGTCAATCCAAATCACTGTTTTTGTTATCCATAACGGTATGGACAGCTTCCATCAAGTGATTCAAACACGACGACACTCTTACAGCTTTCAATAATATTGGCTACAAGCGGCACTTGTCTAGAGTGGTTTGGTGGTCGAATGAATAGACGCACTCGGCACCTTACGAAGGCCGTACATCGATTCTCATCCGGAGTAAAAGTAAAGTCGTGTAGAGATGCTTTAATGTGAAGCGCATTGTTTTTAGCACCACACATATGATCAATCCTGTGGTTGTCGTTGTCACAAAAACTCCAGAAGAACTAAACTAAACTAAAGGGTGTTTCGTACAGAATGTTGGACAAAATTATACCGTATATCATCGCTTTCTCTGTAAAAGATTTTCAGTAGTAATGTGTGTGGATGATGGAGCTTTTAATGTGCTTAATAATTAAATACAAATAATTTTTGGTTTTAAATACATTGAGAACGTAATTCTGTTCGTTTAACGTAATAGATTACGCAACTGTTACATAAATTCTTTTTTTTTTTTTGCTGTTCTAAAAGTCATATTGATCCCCTTTGAAGCAAGTTATCGAGTAAAATCTAAGAGCAATACATTTCAAACTAAGTCTGCTGTATGTTTGCGTTAAAATTCCTTTTTGAAATCCTACGCAGGAAGCTTCATACCTTTTGCTACGATAGTGGAGTAAAATCTGTTTCAGTAAGAACGATTCTCTCACATCAAAGTAATCAGCTGCATATTTGCTGCCAATTTTCCTGTCCAAAAATTGATCGAAAATGTCATTTAATTGATTGTACAGAAAACTATTGCGCTATTTAGTTGGTTGTGAGGAAGCACCCTGTAGCAGTTGTAGTAAGGAAAGCAAATTGAGCCTCAGAAAAAAAGGAAACAAAAATAAACCCCGAACATGTGGCGTTTAGATATCATGTAAATGCAGTTCACCCAAAGCCACGGGGCAAGCACTGTGTGTGTGTGTGTCTGTTCCGGTTCATTGTTGCCGGTATTGTTCCCCCACACAAAACTCGCTCTGGCACAGCAATAAGCGGAGATAAGATAAGCACGCGGCACGCATTCGGGCCGCGTGAATGAAGCTCTGTCATATTTACCTCCATTGCGCGGAGGAAAGGTAGAAGCCCCCCGAATGCAATGCCAATGGCCAATGGCATTCGCCCGCAAAGGTCTGGCAGTCCCCGACCCTTCGAATCCACCAGGGCAGTGCAAAACTACATGTCAATAAACAAGCCACATCCGCGCACCAGTGTGTGCAATCCCCTTCAACCATTTTACCTGTGGCACAGCGTCACAGTGACAGTCACCGTCGGCCGCCTGTTGTCATCGGTTGAACCGTCGTCAAAGTTTTCGTGTTCGCGTTCGCGGGTTAGTTGTGGTGTCCGCAGTGTGCAAAGCGATCACTTTTTTTTTTTAAGCTTAAGCTCGGCCCAGAGAAAGGCCCCAGTGTTTGCATCCGAGCAGCTGCCAGGTTTGCGCTCCGGTACACCGAGCGCTCCTGCACCGGCCACAGGTTGAATGTGGCAAAACAGTCGAGCAAAATACACTATTACTGCCACTGCCAGTTAAACCGGGTTGCCGGAACCAGCGCAAACAAGCTGCGGTTCCGCGTGGTGGAAAACAATTTCGATGAAAGCCTGGGCCGGTTTCGGATACGTGATGCTGCCGTGTGTGTGTGTGTGTGTGTGTGTGTGTGTGTGTGTGTGTTTGCCAAAAAATGGTTCAAACTTTCCGACAAACAACAGCCGCACGCTTCGGTTGCCGAGGCAGCGGGGGAAAACCTTAGGCGAATTAGCTGATACATTTACGGCTAGGCGCAGTGGCCCACGCACGTACTATTTTGACTTGACGGTGCTCCCATCAGGAATATTTATCACTCTCGCTCATCGCGCCAACCGCATGGCATTTTGCATCCATTGCAGGCGCTTAGCTTGGTGGCGGTTTTCCGTTCTGCGGCAACCGTATCTGCCGCATCTAGTAACTTTGTTTATGCCGCACACAATAATGGGTGCATTTTGGTGAGATTCGCAGTAAGATGTGTACGGGAAGATGTAGGTCAAGATGGAGTCTTCATATAAATACACGAACAAAGCAATTATTGAATATTTCCACAATGTAGCAGCCAAATTGAAAGTTGTGACATAATATCTACAAAATTGTTTGTGGTTCTAATTTGAATACAACTTCAATTGTTCATATTTTGGTAGTTTTACTAAAGGAATGAACTGTTGTAATTATCAAGCTAAAAGCTGGTGAAAGAACGCCAATGAAAGCAACAAAAAGCATTGTTTTTTAGTGGTTTAAGCATCCTGACACTTAAGTAGGTAATTTGGACACTCTGTGGTAGGGACATAGGTGGACATCGCAAATGTTGATTTATCTTACTTCTGATGTCAATTGGTCATGAAGAGATGTCTTCAAATACCTTAAGCAAGGATAATTGGAAGACGCTAAGGAGACACTTCACGAAACCCAATATCGTGCACACTTGCACTTTGATCAACATGAGGAAGAGGCATTGATATGATATTCTGCAGAGTTCAGCTTCAGAGTTCATCTTTCTGTGCCCTCGTAAAACTAGTCCGCAACTGGTGGTTTTATTCCCCAACCTCTATAAACACAAGGACTGGCAACTTAGGCCATATGCCCTATTGATATGATATAATTCAGGACTAGATAAGAGATTCTATGGGATAACAAATATCAAAAAGATGAGTTTAGGTTTGGCACTACTTGCAAGTCCACCATACTTGCAGGAGCCGTGGAATTAAGTAATTTCCTACCAGAAAGTCTTAAATTCTTCTTCGTGTTTTGTTCTACGCTGAAGTAACGTCAGTTGGTACTGCCCGAAATTCTGAATCTGCGATGATGTGTTAGAAGTGGCTCCTACAATTTCTAGTTTGACGGCTGCCTAGTGTCTATCTTTCTCCTTATAAGGTGTCCGTCTTACTCGATCTTTCCAAAACTGCACGACACAAACAAAAACATAGTTTTAATGGATGATAGAAACATACAATTAGATCGATATTATGAAGTTTCGACACACTTTTTCATAAAATATGAATGTAACAAATTGTGTGTGTGTGGCTGTGCATGAGGTTTTTACGTTCTTTTCGGGTTGCGGGTGTATTCGGGTCACCCAATCCCACCCGTCCCCAGTTGGCTCTCCATTTTGGGGCTTCAATTTTATTAGCCACCGCAAAAGCGAGAACTTGCTTGCAGCTGCTTTTGTCTTCTATGTGTATGCTGATTGATTCATAATGTTGCATTTTGAGCTGATGCTGGACCTAATCCAATTATAAGCTCATTAGTGATGCTTTATACTACGGCGTACGGATGCGCAGATTAATTGCATACTTTACGGCGCACGCATTTGGTCCAGCGATAAATAAATTAATACTGCCTAGAACCCTTTGCTTTCAATGATACAGTTGTAAATGTGTGTGTGTGTAATTGTAGAGCTTCAAATTGATCGTTAATTATGAAACCGTCAGGCTGAGCCGTTTACAATCGAAAATCGTCCTGGTGTGTGTGTGTATGTGTGTGCAAAAAAAGAATATCCCTTGAAACCCTCTAGCAGAGGCAAATACGATGTGAATAATGCCTAATGTGCCCTGTATGTGTGTGTGTGTCTGTGAGAGCGAAACCGTTTAGCTTGTGACGTCAAATCTCATCCCAAACACATAAACATGGTGCTGCAATCAACCGCCTCCCTGCTGTGTATGGCGTGCGTGGCGCGCGTCGCACATCTCAGCCGAGCGCGTGTCCGGCCGAAGCGACAGCTTGGCCGGCTGCTGCACCGTACGCGCGATCGGCTTGCCCAGATGTCGTCGCGGTGCGGCTGCTGCTGCGGGTGGCCGGGCGGGACGGTCCGGGCTAGGCGGCGCAGCCACTGTCCACCGACGTACGGCCGGAGCGCCAGCTATCCCGGGCGCCGCTGCTCGTTCGGTACGTTCGGGGCGCCCGGTGGGGCGGCCGGTGGCCGGTACCGGCGCCGGTCGGTGGCAGCAGGTGGGCTGGCGGTGCGGAAAATCTCTGCCAGCGGTCGGTACGCCCAGCCGTGGCCGGTGGGCGAGGGTGCGCACGGGCTGGGCAGCTCGTGGCCCGGTCGGCGTCGGGCGTTCCGCGTCCGGGACCGTTCGCTGGTGGCGCTGCGCATGAGAAGAAGGTACCGGTGCGCGGATGGGAGAATGGTGTCACATCACACACAAACACATTCTATACACGCATGGATCCTACGTTGGTTTTTTTTTTCTACTGTGCATTAATGCCCTTTTGCTCCGCGTCTTTCTTTCCTCTTCCCAATTTCAGAGGCGACCCGCACGGACGTCAGATACGCTGCACTCCGGACTGGAGTGAAAATGCCGTTTCCGGTGACCATCTCTGGGTGCCAACATCCGTTTCGGGCGATTGCTGCTGCGTCGGCGACAACGAGTGCACGGTAAGCTTCATTTGACCAGCAACAAAAAAAAACAAAACATAAAACAAAACAATGGCCGTTGCTTGGTCAAAATAAGGGAAAAGTTGATTGTTAAGCAACATATTGCATACCTTGTGGCGTATGACCTTCACATTAGCGCTGTGCTGTTATTCGTTTTGCAGTAACTAAATTGCATAGCTTTAGGCGCTTAGTGCAGCTTAGTGAAGGAATCTGTCTGTCTGTCAAAGAAATTATAGTGACTTTGGTCCTTATGGACTCTTTCGTCACATTAGTGAAGGAATGTATCACTATACAAATTATTCTAAAATTCATACGCTGTTCAAGTCCTGGTGGGTATGGTGTGTCGACCAACAGATTCAGTTATTCGATCGGACCTGGAACTGTATCGTTTCTATAGCCGGACCTAGTTCAAGTTTTGTTCCATATCCGGAACAGGTCCAGATGGAGCTGCAGGAATGGAATGTAATCGCTGGCTATTTCAGGGCTGATATGAGTTCAGCATCGGTTCCAGGACTGGTATGGGGTCATGATCGGTTCCAGGATCGATATGGGTTCATGGTCAGTTTCAGGACCGGTATGAGTACATGACCAGTTTCTGGACTAGTATGAGTTCGTGACCAGTTCCAATACCGGTATGAGATCATGATCGGATCTTGGATCGATATGCATTCATGGACAATTCCAGGACCGGTATGAGATCATGATCGGTTCCAGCTTCGATGTGAGTTCATGATCAGTTCCAGGACTGCTATGAGTTCAGCATCAGCTCAAGGACCGGTTTGGAATCAGGATCTGTTCCATGACTGGTATAGGTTCATGGTCAGTTCCAGGACCTGTATGAGTACATGACCAGTTCCAGGACCGGTATCAGTTCATGACCAGTTCCAATATCGGTATCGGATCATGTTCGGTTCCAGGATCGATGTGGATTCATGATCAGTTCCAGGACCAGTATGGGTTCATGACAGGTTCAAGGACCGGTATGGAATAATGCTCGGTACCAGGACCGGTATGGGGTCATGCTCGGTTCCGGGATCAGTATGAGCTCAGCATCACTTCAAGAACTGGTTCGGGATCATGATCAGTTCCAGGATCGATGTGGATTTCTTATTAGTTCCAGGACCGGTATGAGTTCATGCTCGATTCAAGGACTGGTATGGGTTCTTGACCGGTTCCAGGACTGGTATGAGTTGAGCATCATTTCAAGGATTGGTATGGATTCATGATGAGTTCCAGGACCGGTATGGATACAGTATCGGTATAGGTTCAGTATCAGATCCAGGACCGGCATGGGGTCAGCATCATCAATTTCTCAACCAGAACGGGTAATGTTTGGTTCAATCAGGACCGGTATGGGTTTGGTTTCGGTTTAATGTCCCTCCATGGGTGCGTCATCAGTTCATTATTTGAATAGCGTTTTGATGGAAATACAGGGTTTTCTAGGCCATTTTCTAATGTTAATGTTTTCATTCACCGCGTGCAAAATCTGAATCCACATGCATCTCTGCTTTTTTTAATTTCCATCAAAATAATTTTTAATGTTTTCAGTATGATTTTCAACACATCAACGCTCTGTTGCCATCGTTTTCTCACCGGGGTTTTGAAGCCGCATCTCATCAGAATATGGACAACATTTTCAAAACGAATATTACATGCACTGTGATGCATGGGTTTTGGCTTTTATTGTTTTTAGCGTGCAATTATAACTAGTCATTCAATATTCGAACCCGTTTGCATGGCTCTCCCCCGTAGGGGTGGCAGTAAAATGCGGCTCAAATTTTGCTGCCAACGCGCCATAATTGAAGCTAGAAATAATGTTAACACAAATCGCTTTCACCCTGACGCACAAACAGTACACGATCTAGCAAAATAAAGAGCTGGCGTTGGGTAAAGGGCGCAAGTAAACCGACACCCGGGCTTTTGGTGCACAGTATTGCGATTTTAATTGAAGAATATTGAATGCCCGGGCAAGACGGCTCAACGGTACAATTGAATAGATCCATCCAAACAGCCGGACAGTATCGGGGCCCACATAATTACCGCATTAGCCATGATTTACACTGCAGCAAATGCGTGCAGTTGTTCCGATTTGGCATTTCGATTGCACTTTGTGCCCGTGTTTGCGGGCCGTGGGCGTTGTGTGGCCTGTGCGCTAACATTTGGTCGCTGGCCGATGAAAACATCGCTAGCAACCGCGGGACGGTGGGCCACTTTTTTTGTTCTTTGTTGTGGATGGAACCGAATTACGCATTCAGTTTTCAGCGGAACCGGAGCTGGTGGGTGGGTAGCCATTTGATACACCCTTTTGGGAAATGGAAAAGTGGCATTTCCGGGAAGCGTTGGTGTTTGTAATAACGTTTGGCCCGGGTTTCCCGGGAAAAGGCGATAGAACGTTGAAATAACAGCACAGTGAAAAACAGCCAATGCATTTTAACGCACCCGCGTCATGTGGGAGAAGGTGGGGCCTGTGTGGGGGGGGCAAAAAATCAGATGCAAATATGTTAATGCACCAAACGCAAACACCCACGGGCACACTGGTCCGTGCCTGTCTGTCGTGCGCCCAGCAGTCAATAATAACTGTGATGACGCGAACCGCGGGGTGGGCGGGCTCCAAAATTTGGGCAGCAAAACTAGTAAACAGGGGGCAGCGGGAGCTGGGGTTGCGATAGTGTAATAAGCATCATAATTGGTTCCAAGGGAGCTCAGCCGGCCCAGATTGGAGCTGACGAAGCCATCGTGAATAACAGACACTAAACAAAATGGGATGAAAGAGAGGAGGGGAGGGGGGGGGGGGAAAGCTCGTCATGTAAATGCAAATTCCCAATGCAGAAACATGAGGACATGGAACCGGGGACGGAGACAGGAGATGCTCATTGTTTTCGCGATCAATCGCACGCAGATGATTATGCATGAGAGAGCCCGACGCCCCCTGCGGGGTTGCTCCACAAATTGGCCACAGTGGGGGGACGGTCGGAAGCACGCATGTTTATTCATTGCGAGTTTGGTGGGACATTTCTTTTTCGCACGTTTCATTGACTGTTTTTCGATTTCTGGTTTGTTTATATTCGCAAACAATCGTTGGTTTTTTTTTTACTGTGCTCTCATATCAGATTTGCAGCAAATGTTTCAGAAACAGTCAATCAATTGTGGTTGCCTCTAACCCCAAAAATGCACTTTTTTGGGACATCTAGAGGGCGCCACTGTAAAAATGAGGATGATGACAAGTCCCACTTCTTATCCCAAAACATGCGATAATATTACTCAGAGGTAATTTGAATTTACGACCGTCTGGTGGGATCTGACGATGTGCAAAAGAATCCACCGAGTCATACAAACGACGACCAAACACTGCTCCATCAAGGCAAAACGGGTCTAACTCCTTTAAATCCTTTACATAGATCCAGAACCAACCATAGAACCAACTAGTTGATATCTACAAATGTACAAACGGTTGTTTCCACGGCACGAACTTCCAATGCAGGAGAACCTAATGTGTCAGAAATTGACCTCTTCCAATCATCAGTGACTGAATCACGTTGTGACCTCCTAGCATTAGAATTAGAGCATTAGTGGGTGTGCCACGTTTGAAGTCTGGCAAGCTACTCGCATTCTTGATTTGTTCGGGTAATCTGTTGTACCATTGAATCCCCTTGAAGAATGAAGAATTTCTGGCTCTTAGGGAAACCAAAGATAGGCACCCTGGGCTCATATGCTCTGCAACTATTCTTTTTCCCTGAAGATATCGAGGGAAAAGATCTCCTAAAAGTTTAAATATAAGGATCATGGTCTGATGCACAAACCTCTGCTATAACGATATCCGATTGAAGGACTAACATCATAATACGGTTTCGCAACGTATGAAGCCGTTGAATGGCCATTGTCCTGTATTGCCAAGAAGCAGAAGAATAGAAGAGCAAAACTTAAAATTTGGTGAAATTAGTGACATGTTGAGGTTCTTATTGAGGCATCGAGATTCTTGGCCTGTTTACTTACCCCATTCTACCTGACGGGCGATTTCGATATTTTCCACCTGTGATTACCCTGTTACGAGTCTTGTTAACGATTCATACCAGCTTTTTGAACCTAAGCTACCCATCCAGAGCAGAGACTGTGGCTTGTTTGCTGTCTTTATGCGAAATGTGAAAACAAAATATGATCTCACAAGACTTGTAAATCTATTTCATATCATTGAAGTGAACATGATGAACAAAATATTGATTCAAGAACACTTTATTGTGAATCTCCAATGGCGAATATTCTGTAGACTCTGATACACTGTTTACAAAAAAAATGGTCCCTGGGTTCTGCCTGTTAAATAGATTTCAAACCAGTTCAGCTGCCTCTCCACAATATCAAAATGCTTAAGGGTTGATCACAACTACGGTCTTAATATTGTTACAAATGCCCATTATAGATCCAGGAAGTTGGCAACTATCGATTCACTTCGATTCACCTTCTACCTCGCCAGTACAAGCAGAGCATTCGAGTAAATTCAGAACAAATGAACAAAACTGATGGAAAAACCTCCCAGCTTCGTTGAAAATAAAAGATTGTTGGTGTACTTGCATTGGTATTGCCTACGGCATAGACTTCAAGAAAGCCGAGTTTACATTCGACCATACAGATGGCAGCACTGTATTAACAAGAAGGCTTTTGTATCCCGCCATGCAATTGACAGCGATTTGCGAGGACGCGCGAGGGCTCGCACGCCATACAAGTTCACCGTCCCAGAGCCCTCGCATTAAAGAGCTTGCGAGCCTAGGCAAATTTTTCGCCGCTAGTTTTAGCAGTTATAATTATAGCACCCCGAGATCAGGTATAACATTGCAAACTATAGCTTACTAAACACCTAATTTTATTTTGAAAAAATTCACAAAAATTTAAATAGCGATCTTTTCGACAAATAACACAGCAAAACAATAATTAATGAATACAAAGTAAATATTTTAAAATATTTTTAAAATATTTTAAGATTTCGAGCAGATGATACCACTTGCAACCCTCGCAATGTTTGACGGGATGTGTAAAACGACAAAATAGTGTATTATTCGACAAAACAAGTTCTTTTGGCTTTCGTTTGGTTTTGTAGAGTTGTTATAATTTAAATCCAACTGCTTGCTTATAATCTAAAGAATAAGTGAAATACATTCGTTACACAAATGTGCTAAACCTGTGTGCACAAACCAGTTCAATTCCAGAGGAAATTTGTGTTCGTTAACTTTATGGGCAATCGCTGTCGCCCCTTGAACGTTCGCCACGTTTGCGCGCTGCAACTTGCTGGCCAAGATTATCCCACTTGACGACCTCCCTCCCCTTCAAAACGAGTGGGAGTGTTTGCTTATCATTCGAAAGAAATAGCACCCAAAAAAAAATAACAAGGAAAATTTAACGATGATTTGCTCGTCCTCGGCACGCAAATGCAGGGAAAATGCAAATGTCCGGCCACGCTTCACTGCACACTGCACACGGCAAATGCGCTCCCGGTACGGTTGCGGTTCTGCGATCGGGGGAACCGACTTTTTTTTACGACCCAGGGCAAGGCTACCCAACGAGGAAGACCCTTGGCAAGGCTTGGCTAGGATAATTGCGTCACGCGCAGTGTCTGGATGTGCAGAATGTCGCTTACCTTGGGGTCGGCCCGGTCGCTTACCGGTTTTTCGCAATAAACACACCACTTACCAGCCACCAGATCTGCCCTTTCGTGCGTGTGTGTGTGTGTGTATGTGCGTTTTATTGCGCTTCTCAAAATTCGCCAACGCAGGACGAGGAGTTCCTCGCGTCGGGCGATAAACTCGAGTGGCAAGTGGAAAATCATCAGCAGTAAAGTGCAGCGAAGCAGCGACACACAGCGACCGGGAAAATGTGCATCGGCGAGGATTTTTATTTACCACGCTTTTGATTGACTCTCCCTCCTAATCACACTTTGCCACGGTGCAAATGAAACCAAAGCGATGGCAAATAAAAGTGCAGCTAGAAGATAGTAAAACAAACATCCTCGCCCCAACATCCTGAATCCCGCGCGGAGGAAGGGCTAAATGTTTTGCGCGAATGTTTCCGTTTCGGGGGGTTGTTTTTGGGTGTTTTTTTTTCGGAAAAGGGGGCAAAATTTAACCTCGATAAAGCTTTTGTTTTACATCGCAATTCACGGCCGGGAGCTATAAAATCCGAAGGGAACCGGTTGCAAGCACTTAAACCGTGCGCCAGCTTCCAGTGTTTGTGTGTTCTGGTTTTTGGGCGCTCCTCTTGTGCACAGCTTGATTTTATGTCTTATACTTATGCTCTCTCTCTTTTCTTATTCTCTTTTTCTTCCCTATCCTTCCCGTACATTCCCTTCTCAACGCCCACCTTTCCCGACAGAAGCACGGACCACGGATGAAGTGTGCCGCGTGCAAGATCATCGCGCACGCCAGCTGCATCTCGGTCCTGATGGAGCGCAGCCATCTGCAGTGCAAACCGACGTTCCGGGACGTGGGCGTGCGCCAGTACCGCGAGCAGACGAAAACCACCCACCACTGGGTGCACCGGCGCACCGAGAAGGGCAAGTGCAAGCAGTGCGGCAAGGTAAGTGGCACTAAAATGACACGGAGCGAGCAGCGTCCAAGTGCTAGGGAAACGTTAAGCTGGGCTGCTGCTGCTGCTGCATGCAAGCACAGCAAAAGATGCGCATTCCGGGCTGTGTATTGCTTGGCCACACTCACACACACACACACAGCTAGCCGGTCAGCAGAATTTTATATTGCCTTGCGCGCCTGTGGCGCCCGAGTCGTTCCGAGCAGCGGGCGGAACCCGGAAGGCGGATTTGTAGTTTTTATTATCCACTTTAATTAAGCTTATTTCAAGCGTGTTCACTTCCAAGTTTGATTGTGTGCGTGTGTGTGTGTGTGTGTGTGTTAGATCTAGTTTCCGTCTCAGTGTTTTTCTCTCTTAATCTTCTTCTTTTTTGCTTTCTTTCCTGTCGCGCGGGAAGGATTAAGCGAACGTCTTAAGCGGTGCTTATTCACAAGTGAAATTTCGTCATAAAAACTTTTGCCTGATGCATGATGAGCTTTTACCGGTTCAGCTACTAATGGCGCAATGCAATCCATTTGAATAGTGTACAGTTCCAGCACAGCCCGAATGTATGCAATCGGTTGATGGATGTTGCCTTCTACGTTACGTTTGCGTTACGCGTTACGCCTATTTATCTCAAACCCAAGCAGCATTTTTATTGAACGTCTGTTTTAATCGTCTTGTATAGGCAAATTGAAAATTGACGTCCTTATTAAAAATATGTGATTAAAAAAGTTAAATAGTCTTTAATAACAAAAAAATCAATAAAAATTCATCTCAAAAACTGTTATAATAGTATATTAGTTTTACTGTTTAATATTACCTAGTTTTTACATCAATTAGGGGCACTACAACTTAAATAATTACCAAAATCTTAAAAATTTAAATGAAAATTACAAAAATGAATATTTACCATATTATTTGCCCATCCATCGATAAAACCAGGCTATTAAAATCAAAATCAATGTTTGCATAAATTTAATACAAAGAAACTATAGCGCCCTCAAATCATCAAATGTAATTGTTATTCAAAATGACTAAAACCGTTAATGAAATATTGAGTGAATAAATCTCATTTATTGAAAAAATTCCAAATATTTGAACTATGTTATATTTTCTTCTTATTGAAAATGTTACTCAAATTTAAAGTTTATAAGGATGTTTAGACCTTTTGCTAATGAAAAATGAAAAAAATGTACCTGTCGTGTAAGGATTTAATCTCGTTGAAATCGATTTATCTTAAAGTAATTAGCTTATATGTTTATCAAAGTTTGAAGTACTTGAAATAGTCTACACATGTTGGTCGCGTGGTTGACAAAAATACAATACAAATGTTACTTGGGGACATTTCAAGGCATCTAACGCTTATTCAACGTAACGTAGAGGGCTGACCCATACTTTTACTAATAGTTCACACATTAAACATTAAATATTGAGCTAAACATTTTCTATTTTAAAGCCTTTAGAAGAATATTCGAAGCTTTAAAAGCCATAAGAAACTACGAATAGAAGGTTTACGGTACAAAACCACAACTATTCACAGATTTTCAGCCTGACAATTTTTTAAGCAATCTCCGATTCATCGCAGATTCAATCAGGTTAGGTAATGAATGATTGCTTTTTTACTGAAGATAAAAAAAATTGCCAATAAAGGATAAAAACTGGTTGGGTGGATACTTTGAATTTTATTTAAAGTTTTAAAAATCCATTTCAATCAGAAAAACGAGAACAAAATGATTTTTAGATGCATCTTTGCTGGTACACAAATTGTGAAATCCAATACGGCGAAACGTAACTGTCCAATGGGTACAACCACGGACGATAAATATTATTCTGTTTAAAAACGTGTTTCACCCAAGCAATCTGAAAATGGCAACCCGATGAGATTGTTCAATAAAAATGTTTTTCGATGTGAGCGAGCAAAGCATCCTCCTCTTCACAGGATAAATGATTATCGAAATGACGGATAATCAGATTGCGTACATCTATTGCATTACTTAGCATGCATACACAAAATATACATGCAAAAAAAAAAAAAAAAAAAAAAAAAAAAAAAAAAAAAAAAAAAAAAAAAAAAAAAAAAAAAAAAAAACAGAACAAATAGACAAACATTTTCGTCGCCGAATGCACCGATTGCACTGTTTGCTGTTCGGAGCTTTTGACGATTGTGTGCATAGCGAGCAGCGAGTTTGCATATGCAAACCCGAAGAGCATCCTGGCGCGATCGAGTCGTCCCATTCGGGTCGTTCGGGAATTGCACACGCGTCGGCCGTTGTGCGTTGCCGTGGCAGCACCCGTGCAAATGGTGACGAACTGCTGATGCGTTTGCCATTGGTAGCCAAACCGCCGTACGGGAGCGTACGCGAGCGGATGTGGGTTCAGTGTCGCCTCGATGCGAATCGAAGCAACAGTTGGTTAGGCGTCCAGGCTCGGACGGAGTGGTCGTATTAAGTGGGCAGTTTGTTCGTGCAACGATGGAGCTGGTGCTGATCGTTCACTGTCTGTGCATGCTGCTGATCGTGATCGTGATTATTACCAGTGGCAAGTAACGCTTTTACTTTATGGAACGGATTTCTACAGTTTGTTGTTTGACAGTACAGCTTTTTGTTATAGTATTTTACAATTAAAGCATGATAATATACCTGACAAAACAGTCTAGTTAAACAAACAGATTAGACATTCCGAAATGAAAAGTTGCTATTGCTTTGTTTTTATTCTGCTGGTATTGATCAGTTGTTGCCCAACAAATACATTTTCGAATTGTCTTAATAGGGTACACGCATTGATATTGTGTGCAGTGAACAAAGATTATTTTGTACTGCCGTTAAATATAAATCAAATTTTATATGTTTTATTTAATCATTATTTTTGACTAAAAAATAAAAGATTATTTAAGACATTTGTGACATTTGTCGAGGTGTAAAAAAGATTATTTTAAAATTGAAAAAATCGAATACTTTGTGAAATGTTGTAACATCATACCGGTAGGCTTTCGCTTGCAGAACCAGAATCTTCAAAATATTAATCATTAATCAAAAACTGTTAAGTACCACTATTAATCACATTAAAAATTATGCTTAAATCGTTGCATGATTAAAAGTAAAGAAAACAGACACGATTTATTTTTCTACAGTGGATGCACAAAAAAAAACAAATGGTAGAAACGTAAGGAAAATCTTATTCACTAGTATGGCTTCAATGCGGGCTGTTTTAATTTAACGCTGCAGTTTAATGCCCAATTGCTATTTCATTTAAAACAATGCCACCGAATGGTCCCCAACAATGCTGGGCTGGAACTCTTTCTTTGTACAATACACCAGTAAATGTTTTCAATACGTGAGCTGTTCATTTTGTTAATTAACTCGGTTGCAGTTCAGTTGTGTAAAAATTGTGTAGGCTTTCTTCACTAAAGCCAATATTGCGTTCGTCAATATCACAGCTATTGCAAGCGGATCATCATTATGAGTGTAACGCGGCAGCCAGAGAAACGCTGAAGTTGATCTAATTAATGTGTTTTGTTCAAGGATCAAAAGAACTTTTTTTAATCGTACAGCGTATTTAAATGCATAATACAATTGAAACAAGCGAATGGTTTCCTTGACCGCACATGAAATACATTAAATATCATAGGTTTCTCTGTCATTACTGCTGCATAATGGTAAATTTTCCCAAGTGATGTTATGAGCTAAAAACCAAGTGTTTGTAGCTAGCCAGGCCGTGAGGCTATTAGAAGCAAAAAATATAAAGAAGTATTATTTCATTTCATAAAAATCTCTAAGGGAAGTCTGTGCTAGTTTTCTGTAAGAGGGCTTTTCACCCGTGTATTCCAAAACCTACTGATAATCAAATTCGATTACTTCGGCATCATAAGAGCCGAGTGAACAAATACATTACCACAAAAAAAAACCTAGGACCATACCCCTTGCATTTGGTTTGTGAACCAAACATGCAAAAACAAATAGAACAAACAAAGAAACGTGTTCACCGAGAGCACCGATTGCAGTTCGTAGCTTTTGGCCGAGCGCACCGAGTGCATATCGGCCAGGCGGACTGCATGGAAACGCAAACCCGAAGAGCATCCTGGCGCGATCGCGTCGTCCCATTCGGGCGTTCGCGATTGCACACGCGTCGGATGTTGTGCGTAGCGTTGGTGACGCGTACAGCTGTCATTGGTAGCCAAACCGTCAGCGGATGCGGGTTCAGTTTTGCCTCGATGCAAGCAACTGTTGGTTAGGAGTGTTTGTAGTGTGCTGTTGGTGTTGCTGCGTGCTGCTCCCGGTGCAACGATGAAGCTGGTGCTGACCGTTTACCTGCTGTGTGTGTTGCTGCTCGTGATCGTGATTCTCATCAGTGGAAAGTACTGCCTGCCTTTCGTTCATGCATTGCTGCTGTAATGGGGTTTGGTTTGTCGCGAGTTCTTGGGTTTCTAGTGTTTTTTCTGTTATTGTTTAACCAAATGATGTGTTCCAAAATGTTCTTTTTTTATTCTATATCAACATATTTGAATATTTTAAGTTTTTTTCGACCTTTTGTTCGTTCGGAATTTCAAATTGTTTTTCAGTCCTTTCTCTTTGTAAAGAACTCAGTGCAGTGATTAAGGTAGGCAATACCTCTACTAAAATAAACGAAATTAAACAACTTTCAAAAAAATCGAACCATCAGCTTGCCGGGAAACAGAAGCCACTGCAATTAAATTCTACTGTAGACAATAAATTCTACTAAAGAGAAATCAACCCCATCACGATCAACCGCTTCCTATGAAACAATCAACCTGCAGTGCTTTCAGTAACAGATCGGTGTTGTGCATATCTTGCTTGATATGTTTGATCACTGCATTTCAATTGTAATTATACCACAATAACTAGAAATCAGAAAAAAAATTAAGCAAAGTATCGAGATAACTTGATTTGTGATGTTTTACACTCCCTACAAACTGTTGAAATTTATTTTCTTTCACCTAAAGTGGCAATTCACAATCAATCTCAAACCATCGTGATAAGAATATGTGATTGTTTTAAATACTGAGTTAACCAACCAACAAGCGAATACAGTCAAACAAATAGCGATCACTAACAGTTATGATGCTGAGCGCCCGAAAGATATGCAAAGTGTTTCTTTTTGTTGGAGAAAGCTTCAATTATTTTTTTTTTTGTAGGACGGATAAAACATTACTTGTCCTTTTATAAAACGTCAAGGCAAGCAAGAGGTTAAGGCTATAAACCTTGTTTATACTTGTAGACACTCTTCACTCCGCAGGTACAATTTATATAGCCGTTGGGATTAGCTTTTAGACCACTTGAAACAAATAAGAATACAAAATCATCATACTAGAGGTCGTTTTAGTGATCGTGTTGTTAATGTAGGCGCAAAAGATCGCTTTTTGAAGATATTTCTAACAACATACACATCGAAGTTTACTGCATGAGGTAGGAAATGGGAAATATATTACACCTCAACTATTTGCTTTGTTTTGTACTGTCATACATTTAACATATTTTTCACGTTTTCATACGAAAGTTGTGGTTCTAATGAAGAGGAAAATCGAAATACTTTAAGGTTCTCGTCAATCCAGCACTAAAAAGGTCTTAAAATGGTGCAATAAATACGTGCCGCAATGGCTTGCATACTTTTAGGCGCTTAACCTACATTCGTAACGTAGTGTAACGCTGCATTGCACTCCTTCGAAATCAAACCCACTGGTTAATGATTTAAGAAGCTATAACAAAAACGAAAATACCTCCAAATCCGTGTAAAATAATTTGATTATTACTTTTTCGTGTTAGAAACTCTACATCTGTGCAACTCTCTGCGTTACACATCTTTACGCAGTTTGCCACTGTCAACCTGCTCAAGCTGAACCGGTTTCTGGCAAGTTCGTTTGTCTGCTTCTCAAAGCCCCCCGAGTTGCAACTCTCCCCCCGAGGGGGAAAAAAGTCAAATTAAAGCGCGTTAGCGACCGTTTGGATCATTGGGCAAGTGTCCCTTTTCCTGATTAGATTTCCCCGTTTTCGTGCGGCAACACACTTTGCCACCAAGAACAATGATTGAGGGTTGAGCTGTAGTAGAGAGAAAAAAGATTGAGAAGGAAAGAGTAAGGAATGTCTTTCGCTCTACGGAACGGTGGTAGCGGAAATTGGCAATGAGTGATGATCCGGTGGTGGACGCCGGATGCGAAAGATAGCTTTGTTCCGGGTTTGGTTTTTTTGTATATATAAGCTTCAATCCACTCTCACGCGAATCTTAATGTTTCATTGCCCGTTGATCGTGGTTGCCAGAAACGTTACAAACGAACAAAGAGAGCCATCAGAACCCGAGCAAACTCTATCAAACCCATCGTTTGAAAGTTGCAAGAAGATAGTATCATTAAAATCGTTTGGCTTGTGCCAAGGCTTACATGCAACAGGAATGGAACGCTGGAGGAACACTGATACCTTCCCGACGACGAGCATGAAACCAATGCAGTGTAGGCAATGGAGACAGGGGCTCGGTAATGTGATGCGCTTTCATTGTCCGTAGCGCCGTGCACATAAGCGATCGGCTGCAGGTGGGCAACTTCACCTGTTGCTGCTAGTGGAATAACATTTCTGTGACCTTTTGCCGCATTTCACTGTGACGTTTTGCAGTCATTTGCTGAATTGCAACTGCAATTGTTGTTTGCATAACGTTCAGTGGGAACAGTTAAGCCTTCCAAGCGGATCAGGAATGTGCAAGGCAAGCATTTCCATTATTATTTAGCCCAACAGCACCAATACCGAGTAAAGTGACCGCTAGCATTTCTCCTACCGCTCTGCATTTTATTTTATTGCCTTTTCCCCGTCATCCAACGACCCATCTTTACATGAAAAAAAAAAGGAAGAAAGGCAACAACTATTCTTAGACGCACACCCACCTACCAGCATCGAATGCAATATGCACTATTAATTGGCTCTAATGGAGCAACAACTGTTTGCTGGTAATTAATTGAATACAATCAACTGGACAGCAAGCTACCATGAGGGGGCAGCATGTCCAGGGCACTGTGGCAATCACAGATAGCCAGCGGCTGTATTTAAATTAGAATGCATAATCGCTCCACTGAGCTTCTTATTAAGTTGTGCCGAGAGCCGAACGATTGTTATTACCTGCTAATTCGCTATTCTTCTCAATCCGGGCCGGTCATCCGATTTTAAACCTTCAGCCTGGTCATTTACTCCATCCAAACGTTCAAGGGGGAGCCTTGTATCGAACAATAATTGCTTGCGGTTTTGCTGGACAGAGCGTAAATGGAGCGATGATCTATTGTGAGTGCAAGATGAGATGAAATATTATGGTCAATTTCCTGGGTCACAATAAACTAGTATTCGCATGTGGAAAGTTTGCAGATCAAGGTGCGTGGCCGTCAAGCTTATCTGAGGCCGCAAATTAATTTGAAAATCCCTCGTACACTAATTGGCAGAGTAAGTCTGGTGACACCGACTCTCAAACAGTAACGCGTGTGCCATAATGAGCGCCTAAATGTATGCTACGTTCGCATCAGCGCTACTAAGCAACATTTACCGCTCGACTATGCAGTTTTGCGACGGCAAGGTTTGTCTTATTGTGGCTGCGGCAGGATGCAAAACAATGTGTTGATCCATCGCTCGTCTCCGCTGCAACTGTAATTGACGGAAATTAGTAATAATTATGCTGATTAGCGGTATTTGCCACGGCAATCCCACACGCACACTCAAATATGCTTAGTGTCACAACCTCGAAGAGCATTGAACGTTAAATTTCAGAGCCATTGTAGCTATGGGATCATTTTCAATACAAGCGCTTCTAGCCAGTTGAGTTGTCGGGAGTTCTAGCGGGCACATTGATGTTAATTCTTGCTAGTTCAAAGTCTCTATAAAAATAAATAGAAAAACAATCTTGCTAGAGGTTCGGGCGCGTCAATCACACCTATCAGTAGCTTAAATATACTCCTAAGTTGTGCTTTCGAGGCCACGGAGGCGAAAACAAACAAGCTCGTAAAACTATCGCGCACCAATAAAAACTAAAAACTACTACCGCATCGCGCACCACTTTCGAGCAGTTCTATCGAGCACCTAACCGTGGCGGAAACTTTCTTCGAAAGCAAATCAGCCCATTCGGTGGCGACACGGTACGCACGGGTGGTGTGGTGTTCGATGGTTCAAGTGCGTATCGTGTCCTTGCTCATTTGCTGTTTTACGAGCGATTATCACTTCATGTGTGTGTGTGTGAGAGTGAGTTGTAGAGTGAAGTGTTACTCACGATAATAAGTGCAGTTTTACTGCACTGTTTTATGTTCCGGTTCGTCTCTTGAGCCACTCACTCAAAAAACCATTCGCTGCCCGTTGCTCGGTTGTTTACGTTTTGCTGGTGGTTTTGCAGCGCACTGATTGCGCATAGATTGTTTGTTTGCTTTTCTGCAGACTCGGTCTTAATGCAAGGTCGCTGCAGGATGCTGTGAACAGCGCCTACAGATATGCAAAGAAAGCATTTTATCGTTTGTGTGTTTTTATGGGATTAGTTTTTATTACAAAGACCGTCTCGTATTGCAATCGGGTTAATATTGGTCGTTTTTGCATGTTCACTATCCCAACGAGGAGTTCCGTTTTACGAGACAAAAAGAATAAAATCTTGTTCGTTGTTATTTAAAAAAAAACGTAAACACGTGTCTCAAAATCGCATACCTTTAGGCGCTAGGTATGGCAGTGCCAAAAACGTAACATGTTATGAAACAACGCACGCTGCATCTCGTGCATAAGAATTGTTCTGCCTGCTCTAATAAAATGTTCCCCTTTCCCATCTGCGCCCTCCCAACCCCACAGTCCCTACAAGCGAAACTAACGTTCAGCTCCAAAGAGATTGTCGCGTTATCGTGCGCCTGGTGCAAGGCGTCCTACCACAACAAGGAAGCGTGCTTCAACCCGGAACGTATCGGGGAAGAGTGTACGCTTGGCACGCACCGGAGCATTGTAGTGCCACCGTCCTGGATCGTGAAGCTGCCACGCAAGGGTAACTTCAAGTCGTCGCTCCGCAAAACGCCCCAGAAGAAGAAGTCGAAGGCGGGCAAGAAGGTGTCGATACCGCGCGAGCCGCGCACGTTCGTCATCAAGCCGATCCCGACCGCGAACATCACGCCGGTGCTCGTGTTCATCAACCCGAAGTCGGGCGGCAACCAGGGCGCGAAGCTGCTGCAAAAGTTCCAGTGGCTGCTCAACCCGCGCCAGGTGTTCGACCTCACGCAGGGCGGGCCGCGCATGGGGTGAGTGCGTCGAAGCGATTACGTTTCTCGAGTGATAAACACTAAATAAATGATTGTTTTTTTTTTTTTTTGTTATCTCTCGTCACAGGCTTGAGCTGTACCGCAAAGTACCACAGCTGCGTATACTCGCGTGCGGCGGTGACGGTACCGTCGGCTGGGTGCTGTCCGTGCTCGATCAGATTAACTTTGTGCCGCCACCGGCGGTCGGTGTGCTGCCGCTCGGTACCGGCAACGATCTTGCCCGTGCCCTTGGTTGGGGAGGTGTAAGTATACATTTGAATGATGTTGTTTTTTAAGGACCTTCTTTGATATTGCACTCATTAATTGCTTTTGAACACTCCAACATCTTGAAGAACAGAGTTATTACAGGGTTTTCTACGATGTACAGGTTAGTTCTCATAATTTTTGGGCTCGTCTGACGATTTATTCATCGTATTCCATAGATTTATGGTTCGTTCCCATAGTGTATTGGTATCGTCCTATGGGATCTCAATACAATTAAACCAATAAAATCAGGAAAACGCCCAAAAACTCGTGGGACCGCACTAACAAAATATGGGAAGCAACCAAACAATTATGTGAACCAACCAATACATCGTGAAAACCCCTGTAACAGGCGTATTATACAGTGCATCATATCGCATTTTGGAAGAAAAAGTTACAACCATAGTTCTTCTTTAATTTGCATACATTTAGGCGATTTTGAAGAAATTTTTCCTATGTAAATTTTAATTTGTGTTAACTTCTCCGTGGACCTTTCAAACTCATTTAGAGGAAAGCGGGACAAAATGGGCATGTAAGGCAGTTTAATTAATATTCAATCGAATTTGCCACGAAGCACAACTATTATTACATTATTTCATGCTACTATTATCAATTATCACTATCACTATAACAATGTCAATGATCATGCCTCAAGATAACGGAATGTTTTTTTGTTTTTTACTTTTCTCTTTATTATCTGTTCTGCATAGCCCTGCATTTTTTTCTCAAATGATTCATTTCAAAATATAAAACACTTTTTACACGATTCACTCAACGAAATCGGATGTTTTGAAACAGAGCCTGTGAGCTTTAATGTGTGGACCAAGCGCCAAATCAAGCGCCATTTGACATAAGAAACTAGCCATTTTGCCCTATTTGAATCATTTTCATATTTTTTGTTATATTTATAACGAGATACATTCAACTGTCCTGCTTTCTTCAGACACATTGTTTATAAATTCCATACTACACCATGTAACATTTCCATGCATCCCAGCGACATTACTTAAAGCTCGTGGTAAAGTGGTAAAAATTACATAAATCTGCCTTTAAATCCTTTTTTGAAGGATGATGAAATGAAATATTAATTAAATGGTTGATTTGCCCTCCTGTGTCACAATAAACTAGTTGTCGTTTGTGGAAAGTTTGCAGATCAAGGTGCGTGGCAGCCAACCTTATCTGAAGTCGTATATTTGTTTGAAAAATCCTCGCACACTAATTGGCAGCGTGCGTAACATAATGAGCGCCTAAATGTTTGCTGTGATATTACTTAAAGCTCGTGGTAAAGTGGTTAAAATTACATCAATCTGCCTTTAAATCCTTTTTTTCTTGGTTGTCGTTTAGTAATGGTGATGATGTTCATAGAATACTCCAGCGAATACGTTTTGAGTCTTGTAATTTAACCTTCATCTGCAATAGTGTTTAATTAAAGGGTACTCATTTTGTCCCTATACTCATTATACCCCACTCTCCCCTAATCTATGCCAATGAAGTCAAGTATTTAATCAAAGCTGTTCTTGACAGGCATTGCTAGCTTTACACTATCTTTGAAATGGCCAGCAAACCCTGCAGCAAACTTGTATCTGTTTTTGCCTACCTTTAGGCACCTGCTGAAACTTGCTAAGGGTAACTGTTACTTACAACCGTTATGTACAACCGTTACCAATGGTTTTTGAAAGTATCAAACGTGAAAAGTCGAATGTTAAGCAATGCTCGATCAAATGAGGAGTAGCTGACACCCAATAGCATACAAAGTTCTGTAATGAATGATTATGATAATAATGGTATTGGCATTTTGCATACATTTAGGCGCCACAATAGTCATCCGACGTTACAGCAGCTAAGCAATGTCTGTTTTGATGGTTTTAATAATTTTAATAATTTTGTTCCCTTTCTTGCCTTTCCCCCTTTGTGCAGGGCTATACCGACGAGCCGATCGGTAAGATTTTGGCCAACATCGGCAACTCCGACACGGTACTGCTCGATCGCTGGAGCCTGAAGGTGGAACCGAACACCTCGGTGCCGAACACGGGCGACGGCAAGGACAATCTGCCACTGAACGTGGTCAACAACTACTTCTCGCTCGGCGTCGACGCCCACATCGCGCTCGAGTTCCATGAGGCACGCGGTAAGTGTTTTTTGCGTTGTGCCGCTGCCCCCGGTAACACAACATTAACAAGCTGCATGCCACATTTGTTTCCCCCTCCCGGCAGAGGCGCACCCGGAAAAGTTCAACTCGCGGCTGCGAAATAAAATGTTCTATGGCCAGGCCGGCGGCAAGGATCTGCTGAAGCGCAAGTGGAAGGGTTTGGCCGAGTTCGTGACGCTCGAGTGCGACGGCAAAGATCTGACACCGAAGCTCAAGGAGCACAAGGTGCACGCGATAGTATTCCTCAACATTCCAAGGTAAGGGGTCGGGGAAGGGTTTCCGCTGTGAATGGATTCTAAACACTCTCTCTTTCATTCGCTCCCTCTCATCAGCTACGGTGGTGGTACGCATCCGTGGAACAAATCCGGTGGCCAGTTTGAGCCGGCCACCGACGATGGCATGATCGAGGTGGTTGGCCTCACCACCTACCAGCTGCCGCTGCTGCAAGCCGGCGGCCACGGTACCTGCATTACCCAGTGCCGCACCGCCCGGATCGTCACGTCCAAGACAATACCGATGCAGGTGGACGGCGAGGCGTGCAAGCTGAACCCATCCAACATCGAGCTGACCCTGCTGAACAAGGCTGTGATGCTGGCCAAAAAGAAACCGGGCCGGGCGAATGTACCGTACGTGTCGCGCACGGCGCACCACGGCTCCACGGCTCCACCAACTGCTCACTAACATCTCCCATCTCTCATCCCAAAACCCTGCAGGCAGGAAAAGCTGGAATCGCTCCACATGAGCCTGATGAAGATCATGATGGCGGACTACGAGCAGCACCATTACGACAAGGAGCTGCTGAAGCAGTCGGCGGTCAACCTGGGCAGCCTGGAGGTGCCGGTCACCGACCTGGAGCAGGTGCGCGTCCTCATCAACAAGTACTGCGGCGAGCAGCCGGACAGCCCGAAGCTGTCCCCGGACTGGTGCTTCATCGACTGTAAGTCCCTTGCAAAATTGCACCTGTAAGCCGTGCTCGCAACGTCCCGCACCGCATACTAATACTGGACCCACTTTGCAGCCTGCACCGCCGAGCGGTTCTTCCGCGTCGACCGGGCCCAGGAGAATCTGCACTTCATCACCGACATCGCGAACGACTGCGTGTTCGTGCTGGACCAGGAGAGCCCGACCCTGCCCCAGACGCCCGAGGACGAGCATCGGCGGCTCGGGGCCCACGGTACGCCCGTCGCCGGCAGCCTCGAGTCGGGCGACGGTGGCGCCCCCTGCTCGCCGCAGGCCGGCAAACTGCTCGACCGTTCGCTGTCTGGGCCGCCCGCCGCCACCGCCAGTGACATTCCATCGCGCAAGGGTATGCATTCTTGCACTCGCTCTCGCTGTCTCTCTTTGCATCTTTCTCTATTTCACTCTCTTTCACTCTTGCTCTTTCGCGCAGGTTCGCAAGGCTCGCAGGATGCGGACGGGCAGCAGGCGCGCCCCCCGATCGGGCACGACTCCGTCGGCAACGGGCAGAGCCTGGACCAGATGGTCAACTTCAAAAGGTACGTTTTCACCCTTCCCTCCCAGCGATACCCTCCTGCTCCATTCCTTTGTGTGTCCACCTGCCCCCCTGTCACATGCACACTCATTTGCTTGCTCATTTGAGGGGGAAATTGCGCACTGTTTCCTTTGTTTCGTTCATTTGGAGCGAAGCAACGCCGTCGATTACATTACACACCATCGCCAAACCATCCATCCATCCCAGTTGTTCGTACGCCCTCCTCCTCGACACAATCCTCGCTGCACGTCGCACCACAATCCATCCCGTCATGTGTACCCTGCCCCTTGCGCTGGACGGAGCGCTCGGTGGGGGCGCTTTTGCTATGCATAAGTCACATTTATATTTCATAACACCACACGCAACGCACCGCTCACACGCCCAAGCTCATGCGTTCGTGAATATATGTCTCTGTGCGTATGTGTGTGTGTGTGTTTATGTGTTGATTCGAGTACAGGGGACACTCCCGGGGACGTAGAAGCCCATTATTCATGAGCCATCCGGTGCGCCGGTTCGATTATGCATCGAAGGGTGCCAACGGTGCGGTTTAATCAGAACGCAAAGAACATTAAATTCTCTTCCTATATTCTGTGCTTCCCCTTTCGTCGACCAAATACAACCACAAAAAAAAAAACAAAACAAACCGACAACAACAACACACACACTCTGTCTGCGCAGCTTCCACGAGCGCTTGTTCGGTCTGAATGAGGACGCTTTCGGATTCAGGTGAATATACTTCTTGCTGTATAGCCTTCGTGTGTTAGGCGCTCGTCTGTGTGTGTACACTGTGTGGAAGTTGATAGGCCCCTCGCTTCCCCCGGTGTGGTAGATGTTGGTAGAGAGAGAACATAAAAAAAAAAACATACACACACCAGCACAACAAGAAACAGACGAGAATTTGACAGCTTGTTTCCTGGTAGTCCCTTAGCGCGCTATTAACACCCTGACAGTAGTTCGGTAGCAGTTGCTTGAGCACACACTCCAGTGGTTCGGCAAATAGTAGTCAGTTGAAGGTCGTTTTGTTATCGCGACGCGCCTAAAGGTATGCAATAAGTAGAGTATCAAACCAACTGTTAGGTTAGTGTTGGGAGGACCCGCTGACCTTGATTTTAAATGTAATGACCGATACTTTTGCCCACAAGACAGAACGGTCTGATTTTCCTTTAACAATTGTGTGGCAATCACGAGTAGTAGGCTACGATTTTTTGTTTATTTTTTTTTATATTTTGTTAAACAGCATAATCTTGAATCATCAAACAATGCCCTACCAACATTAAACGGCTTTGAGGGATTTTAGAAGGCATTTAAGCCTTTAGTCGCCCTAGAAGGCAAATAACGATATCAACCGAAACTTTCACGGTTGAAACGGGTTCGCTTCAAAACATTTCACAATTTAAATTCAACAAGAACAGATGAATTGCCGCCATCATAATTTGTTTATATACCGGTTTTGCTTCATCGTAAGATAAACTACCAAATAGAGCAGTGACAACGCATTTGATTCCGAGCCAAACAAGCGGGAGTTCAAATCCTGTTTTTTATTTGAGCTTTTTTTCTTTTTTTTGTATGTGTTTCTATTCATATTATTAGTTTCTTAGATCGTGCTATCGAATCTCACACACATCGCTGGGAGTTAATTCAACAGTGTAGTGTTAAAGTCGCTAATTAGGTTTAGGCTTTGGCAGTTGCAAATTCATATTTCAAATTTAAAATAACATTTTTAAATGCATTGAATAACTGTTAAATGCACTGACAATCGACTTAAATTTGATTACGGCGATTACAACGTGATTAAAAGGCATTTGTCAGAAATTTGCGGGTTGGGTAATTTTAACAACACTGACAAAAAAATGTAACCTGAACTCATATTGCATACCTTCAGGCACTCAGTGATGTTTTTTGGGGGATTTAGTGATCTCCAAAATATGGGTTGCATACTCATCGGGCGCAAATGTCTGGTCTGGTACACTTTTCATGTTTTGCATACCGCAAGGCGCTAAGGGTAGTTTTAAGCCACAAAAACAAATGGTTGCACACTTTCAGGCGCTGATTACACAAAGCGGAACCTTCGATTTGTTGAGCAGTATTGCATACTTTTAGGCGTTTCTTATTAAAATCACTACACAGCGACGTGACTAACTTTATCGTATGCACCACGATCGAAATACAAAGAAGCACAAATACAGTGTGTGACAGTTGTGAATGATACCTTTAAACCCTTAATTGACCTTAGTGTTTCAGCATTAATCACCTTTTATTTTAAAGTGAAACCCCAAAAACAGATCCTCCTCAACCATCGATTGGTCGTATTGTTTTTTCTCAAAATTCGCCCCTCACAACCGCCATCAGCAACATCAAACGAGAAATACTGCAACGACTATGGCTTGTAGCTTTCAGCAAAGGCGACGGCACCTGGCATCCAGCCTTGTCCATGATTGTGTGTATATGTGTGTGTGAGTGTGTGAATGCGCGCGTGTGTGTATGAGTGTGTCAACAGCGTCGCGTCAGTCGTGTATCGATCTCGAAAGGCAAAGCCGCCCGGCAGGCGCAGGCGAGTTCTTCTTGCGTGTACCGTATGTTCGAAATTGAACCACTTCTAATTGGCACTAATTGGCAAACATACCGTTTTTGATTCCACTTTTTCTTTCCAAAGTTTCGTACCACGCAAATTTCGTCCACTCTCCCTTCCCCCATTACCATTCGGAGCACCAGCTGGGGGCAACAAGATCGATCGGGCTGAGCGAAATCCGAGACGTTTGTTTGAGATGCAAAATCCGAGCCATGGCGAAAGTAACACCACAGTGAAACCACAAAACACACCAATTCACCTCGCTGTGTTATAGTGCTTTCTCTTTGACTTTCTCTCTCTCTCTCTCTCTCTTTTTCTATAGCAATCGAATGCATTTTGGTTTTGGCATTTTTTGCTGTTGTAGTTTTTTCGCCTTTTATTTCATTTGTTTTGCCAACTATTTGATATTTTATCATTAGTTTCGATTAAAATGTGTGTTTTCTTTCTTTTTCCGTGATGTACGCTGATGTATCCTATCGGTTTGGCTTTTTTTTACAACTTGTGTTATTGTTGTTATTGATTTTGCAATAACATTTCACTTTTGTTTACTGCGAAAATTGTACTAAAACAGCTATCAATTTGATTTGCCTCGGTGGGAATTGATGTACACAACAACAAAGCAAACCAAACAAATAATACAAGCGCCACAAGCAAACGACAACACCAGCAAACACATCCATCTGCGAAGTCGCCCGAATGGCCTAATTCATGTGAATTATTTCTCTCTCTCTCTCTCTCTCTCTCTCTCTTCTCTCTCTTTTTCCTACCTTCTCTCCATTTCCTGGATCCCTGCTTCCCACCTTTCCTTTATCTCTCTCTCTCTCTCGCTCTTTCTTTCTCTCTTTTTATACATTTCCTACCCTCTTTGCAGCGATTTCGAAGAGGTGCTCTTGCCACCGATTGTCAAAAGCTCGACCTACCGTTCGACGCTGCGATCGGCGCCAAGCGCTCGGTCGTCCCCCTCGTCCGCCCAGGGCCAGGGACGGTCGCAGCCGCCCGCCGGACAGCCGGGGGGTAGCTCCGGCCACTGTCCGGCGGAGGGCAGGCCCCGGTCGACCATGCGGTCGAAGTGTGACCCAAGGTTGGTAGAAGGGAAGGAAGGAGGAAGCGTGCCTCGGCTTGTGCGACATCATCACCGCCCAGCACCAGTCACTGCCCTTTATATAATGTTTATGTTTACACGATAAAATACACACACACACATATATATTCACACGCTCACTCACACAGACACGCTGACATGCATACGTGTGAAGCACACGTATTTGCTCGTGCCGTAACCGTTTTCTGTTGTTTATGTTTTGTTGTTTTTTTCAATGTTTATATTTGTGTTTTTGTGTGAGTGATGCTTTTCATTGAATGGACTTTTTTGTTGTTGTTGTTGGTTGCCCTTTGTGTGAGGGTGTGTTGTGTTTGCGTTTTTCGAAGCGCCATTTTGTACGCCTGTTTCCTGTTACGCATGCAAAGCGCACCTCGAGCAGCGCTGACGGTGTCTACTGGGCTGCTGTGCGATTCGGCGCGACTTGTTTTGGGGTTGCATGAGGGACCACCTGGCACGGCTCGCTGTCAGACAGCCCGAAACTGTCAGCAAGCCGTTTTACAGCGCTTATTCAGCGACGCATGGGGACGCAGGATCTGCTGGACAGTTATTTTGAATATTCTTTTTTATTTTCGGGTGATTTGGGGATAATTGGTCAAGTGGGTGGTTAATTTGATGGGATGAAGGATGGAATGATATGGTTGAGGGACATTCTAATATGCATTCCAGAACGGGTAGGAAATGGTTTGGGACATTGCAGGTTTGGGACATATTTTGTTTAATGAAACCGGGGCAACATCGCTAAAGAAAACAAAAGGTAAAGAATTGAGGAAAAGAAGCAAAGCAGAAATAGAGAGAGAGAGAGAGAGAGAGAGAAAAGGAAATGAAAAATTAAAAAAAAACATTAAACATTAGAACGTAAAAGTGATCTCGTAATGAATCAAACAAAAAAAAATCAAAATCAAAATGATACTAACAAAAAACAATTTGAACAAAAATAATAAGAAAAACAAAACTAAACAAAGATCTAAACTGCTTAGCTAAAAAGAGACTGCAGCTTTCCAGAATCAAAAAAGCGAAAACAAAAAAGATTAAAAATGTTACACAATGCTCGGTAAAAATGATAATAAGCGGTGTGTATTGCATATCTTTAGGCGCTATCAGTTGACCTAGAAGTAGTGCAATAACGCATGCCAGTGACCGTAACGGTGGCCATAATCGCAGCAAAAAATCCAGAGTGAAGTGCGCAATACATTTATGTAAGCTCTGTGTGTGGTAGTGCATTGCTCTTACGATAGTAATTTGAGGTAATGCGAAGTAGACAACAAGGCTTTGTAGCGGCTAAGCTAACGTACGGGTCCGCTTGTTGTGCAGCTTCTCCAGTAGTAATCGTTGCTGTGTGTGTGTGTGTGTGTGTGTGTGTGTGTGTGTGTGTGTGTGTGTACGTGCGAGTGTTTTTCTTCTTAGTCTTACATTACGATTAGCGGTTTCGTTGAAATTAATCTCGTTATGTTGTTTTTGTTTCGTTTTCTTTCTCTTTTTTCTTCATTTAAACAAAACATCCCCTCAATCTAATCCCTTCTGCACCACGCCGCACCACAACGCACAACCTGTGCCCGCCCGGGGGGGATCGACGGATGTCGTGCCGTGCTGGTTGCCCGCACAACCTGCCCCAATATCGGCACAAACGCGGGCAAACGATTCGATTCGGCTCGCGGCTTGGTTTCCACGTGATGCTAACCTAACATTTCGCCCCACATTTCGCCCGGGCGGTTTCGGTTCTCGTTTACCGCTTCTGCGTCGCCCACTGCATCCTCGGTCACCATTCCGCTTCGTGCGTTATCGGTTCTTGGTTCGCTCGTCGTCGTTCCGCATTCCACATGCCTTCGATCACTCTCTCGCTCGCTCGGTCTGTTCCACTCAATGCGGCGTTTCATATCCCTTTGAACAGTAATTTGCTGGAGAAAACAACGGACGCTGTAATTAAGGCAGCGAAAACGGGTGACTTGGTGATGGTAAGTTGAAAGGTCAAGAGTGTTGCGCCCCGGATCCAAGTGAGTAGGCACTCCTGGCTGCCTGGCGCACTGCCGGAATGTCGCTCTCTCCCTGGTGCGTGGTTGTACCGGGGGTCCGTTTTGTTTGATGTTGTTCTCGGCCGCCGCCTCCGCCATCATTATCTCCGCCTTTTTCATCTCATCTGCGGCACCGATCGGTCAGATAAGGAATCTGGCCTGATCGGCTCATTTCTCTGGACTGGCTGACGCGCTTTACAGACACAAAACCAACCTTTCCTACTCTTTTTTCCCTCCATCTTTCGCACAGTTAAAGGATCTCCATCTGCAAGGCTACTCTCTTCTCTCCATCGACTCGACCGGCCAGACTGCCCTGCATCACGGTGCCCGCTGTGGCCACAAGGACATCGTACGCTATCTCATCTCTTACGCACCGAACTCCATCATCAACATGATAGACAACGAAACGTAAGTAAGCAGGGATAGTGGCTGAGGGATGGGACAGTGAAGTGAGAAATGCAAAGAATGTAAGCTAGTTGATAGACTTGTAGCTACTGGGATTAGAGTATCTGGTTCGTTTAGACCCGATAGCTTTATCGGAGTTTCGATTCTTCACTGAGATGGGTTCAGGTACAATTTATGAATTTAAATAAAATTAAGAATGATTCCAAGTCCTGTTTGGGTTTAGAAACAGTTCCAGAACCGGTTTATTTTTGTGAACAGTTCAAGGGCTTTTAGAGGTTTACGACCTGTTCCAAAACCGGAAAGGATTCTAGTTCAGTTCTAGGACCGGCATAGGTTCAAAATCAGTTCCAAGATCGATATAGCATCAGGAGCATCTTGAGTACAGTTTTGGATTGAACACGAGCTCTAGAGCCGTATTAGGTTGAAGATCAGTTCTAAGATCGGTATGAGTTCAGGATCAGTTTCAGGATCGGCACGAGTTCAAGATCATTTCAAGAGCAGACTGTAGCTCTTAGGTTCCAGGTCTGATATGGGTTCAGTTCTGTGCTGCTTCGGCCGTAGAGCTGATATTTAAGTTCCAGGATCAATAGGAGTTTAGAATCAGTTTCAATATTAGTGTGCGGAGGAGTATGGGTTGAGGATCAGTTCAAGGATTGGTAAGGGCTCAAGATCAGTTCTAGGACCAGTATGGGTTCTGATTGGTGAAAGAAAAATCAAGTTTTCGTCTGAATCGATTCCAGAAAACTTGGGAGTTATAAGTTTTCTGGAATCGATTCGAAATCGGCTCCACAAATCGGTTCCAGAATCGAAATCGGCTCGGCAATCGGAATCAGAATCGGTTTTGACATCTCTATAAGAACAAGCATTTGTATGCTACGATTTTGTTGCAGCGTTTTGTTGCTCGCATTCTTGGGACGATTCCGATTCCAGAGCCGATTTTGAAACCTACGCAAATATAGTCTCCGGAATTGATTGGAGAATCTGAGTCGGCTTCAGAATTAGCTGCGGAGTTGGCTCCGGAATCGGAATCGATTCCAGTATTCGAATCGGTTCCGGTAATGAGTCCGAACATGGTATTGGAGCTACAGTTTCGTTCCTGGAACTGATGCTGGAAGTTCCACGACCGATATGGGTTTAGGTTCTGTTCGAAGATCAGTGTAGGCTCAAGATCAGTTTCATGACGTAACTGGTTGTTTTATGTTGTGTAGCTGTTTGCTGACAAGTAGTAAAGCAAATTAGGAACTAACCAGCTCCGGCCGAGCTTTCCTCTTTCCAACATTGCAAGTGAATGCACGCTTTTGTCCACTGTCACACCTTGCATCACTATCGTTCCCCCTTATCTGGTTCGAAGGGCCAAATGTGGGACGGCTAAGAGGTGTTAACACTTCAGATTGATTTCCTCTCGCTCAATCGCCCCGATCGTCCGCTATCAAGCCATCGAGCGGCTCAGAACCGGGCCCATTCTTCATCCGATTAGTTACGACCCATTAAGTATCTCTGTCTCTCGCTTCCCAACAGGGGACAAACGGCACTGCATAAAGCGGCCGCCGGACGGCAGCGCAGCATCTGCTACATGCTCGTCGCCGGCGGTGCTAACCTCAACATCCAGGACAATGACGGCCGTACCGCACGCATGCTCGCCTCCAACGCGGACGACTTCGAGCTGGCATTCTACCTCGAGAGTGAGTACCTAGCACCTCGTTTCACATTTTTCCTTAGCGAACACCCCAGCGTGCAGAGTGAGATTTTTTTTTTTAACTAATCTTTGAATGATTTCCCCTATTTCCTGTTCCTCCACACTTCCTGTCCCTCCGAAAGATCAAGAGCAGTTTCAGCTTATCGACTTCCGAAGCAACAACATCTGAAGTGCAGTACAGAGCACACTAGCCCACACCCTCTGCCCACCCTCTCCCGGCGACCGATAGCGATAGAGGGGAAGGAGGGGTAGGGGTTTACTTGCTGCCATGGCTAATTCATACTGCTCACGAAGGGATAGGGAGAAAGGAATGCCAGCAGCAGCAGCAGCAGCAGCAACAACAATCAAACAACACGTCGCTACAGCCGAGCGTGGCGTATCGGTACGATCTCGCTCGCACCCACAACCTGCGGGGGGGGGGGGGGGGATCGATCGCTTTTACGATCTCGAAGACAAGACCAAGCGGGTCCCCCCAAATACCACGTAGCGTGCCGTCAGTCCTTCCAAGGAGTCTCCGTCCCCCGTACGAATTATTCGCATTATGTTTTGTTTTCCTGGCCGTGCAACGGAGTGCGGTTAGACGTGTTTTGTGCGATAGTGTCGATGGTTCGAGTGGCGATAGCAGTGCGTGGCGCGTGGTGATAGTAAGAGAATACCGTGCGGAAGAGAGACAGGGAGAAAAGCACATCGAACCGAGCGGAACGAAAGAAGTGACACAGCGGACAGCAGCGCCCAGCAATTGGAACTGGAAATAATACAACACACACACACGTACATTCAGACACATGTACACGCATGCAGGCACTCACTGCACACTAACACGGTATCACACGAAAAGAGCCGGCACGTAGCCTAGCGTTTTGCGGCACAGGACAGTATGAATCTCTCGGCCAAACTATTTCGACGTACTATTAGCTATTACTACAAACGCCGATACATCACCAACACTACTACTATTACTATTAGCATTTGTCTCATGTACCGGACCGTGCGCTGCACAACTCTACTGATGTGGGTGAATGTGTGTGTGGAACTTTTTGTGCAGCGCGTGGTCCACCAAACTAGCACTAGATGTTTGTCACCTACACATACATACACAGTGTAGCCGATTTTGATGCCACTTGCAAACACACACACACCCAGAAACCCAAACCATAAAAACACTAATCGCAGCGAAGCTTGCGGTGAGGGAGATATCTCACAAAAAACTCAACTGTCAAAACAAAGTGACGATTTGCTGTGACGGAGCAGCAGAAGGGCAGAGCAAAAACTAAAAAAATAGTAAAAAGAATACAAATACATATACCGATATAAACGTATATTTTAATACAACCGCCCTTTAAAACTGTATAGTAAGTAACGCCGCAGCTAGCGTTACTGTAGCGTGGCACCAATAGGCGAACGGCCACGCGTAGCGACAAAAAGCATGACAAACCAAAACAACAACAGGTTGACAGTGCCGTTGTGACGTCATTTGACGTTTTCACGGAAATAGTGTAGTGGTGATTCGATTTCCAGGGAGGTAAAAAGCTGAAACTCATGAGTATAGTTTATTTCTTTTCCCATTTAGTGTGTTTCGTACAGACTATACAGTACTGCTTTGGTTTGTGTAACGTACGTGCATTGTGAGAAATAACGTTTGCACTTTAAAAAAACAAAATGACTTCTATTCGCATGGCTATAGGAAAAAGAAACTTTTACATCTAATTCCTATTGATAATCTTCTCTTAAAGGGTAATAATTTAAGATTACTTGGGAAGGTTTTTAAATCTACAACCTTGACATGATATGACAAGACATAAGTGTACACATGTTTTTAAGTTCTCAGTTCGATTGTTACAGTTTTTGTGACAGAATTGTTGGAGTAGTGCTTCGGCATCATGTCGGTTCTGAAATTCTCGATGAGGTTTCTGCCAGGATTGCTTCGTGTTATGGCGTCATTGGCTGCCGCAGTGAAACCAATGGACGCAATTTCGCCTTCCTGTCATGTATGTTCCTGTTTCCCAAATACTTTTTCACTACATGTAGTGATGTAGCTGCCCGATGTCCGCTTACATGTGGAGTGCCGTTCTTTGATCGCAAACGCTTCCGAACGAAGTTGCCTCACTTGCTTGGCCATCACGGCTAGAGGTCGACTGATAGAGGACTGTCAAGTTTTGTCTGCTGACTCATGGGATACTATTGTTGGAAGTGAAATCATTTGTGAGTAATTGTTCATGATCCCATGATCTTTCAAGGGAAAGGATCTGCTTTTATATATTATTACAGTTTGTTAGTCAGCCGTTTTTGCCAAAGTTTGTCTAAGCAGTTGCTGTCGCTGTGTCGTGGCCACGCACCAAATAGTGTGATGTTTCTCAATGTCTAGTTGTGCCCATAAGCCAAACAAAAATAATAAACAAAACAAAAATGGCATCCATAGAGTCTAGGTTTCGTCAAGCGCAAGGCACATCCAACAACCAAAACACAACACCCACACACGCAACCACACGCTCCCACCCCCCATTCCTCCATTCTTCCTCCTTTCCATTCTTACCCGCAAATACACACACACACAAACACACATACAGACACACGTGGACGATGTAGTAGCGCGATACCGTAAAGTCACCGGTACCTGCTTTGTGAAGAGTAGAACAAGGGATTTAACCAAAACAAAAGTATCTAACCTAAAACAAAACAATCTGTACGAACGTCACACACGTGGTAGTTGCTGATAGAGAGCGAGAGAGTAGCTGTCAAAGCTTGGGTCAATGATTGGACGGTCTGAATCGAAGAGGAAGGCAAAGTTGCGTGCCCTGCAAAAGGATACTTCAACGAACTGGTATGAAAAAAAAAAGAAACAAAGAAGGTTTGCAGAACTGAGACACAGCACTGATGTCATCGAAATCTCGAGCATCGTGCAGGAGCAGTCGCGGAGCAGTAGTGAGTAGGAGTAGTTTGAGCGGGAGCGCTAGTGCTAAGAGAACTTCTTCATAGATGATGATTATATACTTATACATGCATATTATACTTATACATATATATATATACACACACAGATGGGCAGGCCACAGGGCCCCTTCAGCCCCTCACCCTCCTCGCCCCCTTCCCCGTCTCCCCCCCCCCACATGGGCGTTAGGTAATTATTCCTCGTCGATAGTTCAGACTCTAGTCAAACATCATAGTTTTTATTAAGGCTAAACAGTAGCGAAAACAACAACAACAACAAAAAAGACCACGTTTTTGTCTCATGATATATTATATATATATATTTAATATATTATGTATAAACATATATCTATGCGATGTTACTCAATGTGTACCAACTCAAGATCAACGAAACGTTCAATAGCATGCGATACTGGTAAGAACAGGCGGCAACGGCCTCTTTTCAACCTATAAAGAGACAGCGAGAGAGAAAGGGAGAGAGAGAAGGAGAGAAACAAGGAGAGGAATATAGAGAGAAAGAGAGAGAGAGCATGAGAATTAGGATATTTTTCACACGGCTGACAAAACAGCTACGCAGCGCCGTTTCTAGTAAGTCTGCACCAAAGGTTCACAAGATATTCTTATGAAACACATACACACGCCTACATACACACATATACATGCACTTACACCATCACAACCTTCCCTTTCCATTACCCACTGCACTGGATGAAGGTCGCCGTACTGTACGAGGACGCGCGAACGTAAAAAGCTCGCGTCACCCGCCTTCAGGTGTGCCACAGATCGTAAAAAAATTAAAAGAACATCGTGTGCCATGGGGTGAGGTGGGGCGGAGGTGTGAGAGAAGTCCTCCCTCCCCTATTAGGGCACCCGAAACCTGATTAATGATCGCAGCCTGAGTCACGCCGCAGCCGAGTGTCTATCCGACGCGCAAGATTGGCGCGGAATCGCGCGTGAACTGGCAGGTTTTAACCACCTCTGCACGCGTGGTACCGGTTCACTGTTTCATTCCCCTGTGTGTGTGTGTGTGTGTGTGCGCGCGCTCTGGTACGGTTGGCGCCAAAATTGCGGACAAAGAATGGATGACTTGGCGGGTTTTGGTCGCGTGTGATAGATTGCGTTTGATATGGCGTCACCCCCCCACC
>KB668188.1:471451-483927 GCA_000349065.1 Anopheles quadriannulatus | reverse complement strand
CCACCCCCACAACGGTTAGTTAGATAGCAAAAAGCGAAGCTGTAAAAAAAAAACAAAGTAAACGCACACTTGTGCAGGTTCGTCGCTTAACACTTTCCGGTTTGCTGCGTGTTTCTTTCAAAGCAAGCGAGCAGTAAGACGAAAATTGACGCTCTACCTCCTCCAAATTTCCTTCCTTCCTTGCCCTCTCACTCCCCCCCCCCCCCACTCTTCCCTAGACAAATGTATCGAATTGGCAATGAACGATTAGGCAACCCGATTGGCAACCCGTACTAAAAACAAAAGTGAGAGATGAAAAAAAAAGATATACACTCCCTAGCAGCAGCATTTGCGTTCGCGTTAGCCACCCGTAGGTTGCGTTTACCCAACTGTAGCGGAAAAAAAGAGCAGCAAAACCCTTTCACCCCCCCCCCCCCCCCTGTCCCCAGTCTGGTGGGCCACAAACATCAGGGATGTAGCCGGAAGGTCAATGCCGAAAATGACAGCAGGCAGGCAGGCAGGCGGGAAGCGGCGGCGTTCCATCTGAGCGTCCGTGTTGGGCATGCGGGAGTGCATACCTTCCAGGCGCGTGCATTCTTTTAGGCGAAGCCGTTCCTGCGTGCCGCCGCTGTGACGTAATCGTTCTTCTTCTTCGGTAGTTTAGCGAATTGTTAGTACATGTTTGTCCGTCACTAGAGTCACTATCACTATCTCTCTCTCTCTCTTTCTCTATCTATTTATCTCTTTCTGTCACTCCTATTCCCTATCTTTCCTGTCGGTGTGCCTTCACTGTCTGAGTGTCTTAGAGTGTTTTGTACAGTAAGACGTACCTCCCAGCGTACAGCGTAAACACAACGAACACAGCTAGCGCTTTGCGTTCCGATCACCATTTTGTTTTCCTTTGTTTGATTACTTTTTCTTCCTTTTTTTTGTCTTAGCTTCTTAGTAACCCTGACGCAAAATTTTACCAACTCTAGGGCGTTTTTATTTTTTGGTGTGCCAGATGGCCTAAAAAATTGAAGAAATAACTAATACCACTGCTTCGAACACATTCAGACAGTTCGTGCGTGTGTGTTTTTGTAAAGCGAATTAACGCGGTAACCGATAACACCAACATTTTGGAACAAAACAAAAAAAACAATGCCTAAATCACGTGCCATACGTGGGTTTTTTCGTCTGTTGTATCGCGGAAAAATACCACACGACTAGAATGAGAGAAAAAAAGCGAGAGGGAGAGAGAGAGAGAGTGAGAGAGAGAGGGGGGGGGATAGATAGAGAGAGAAGTGAATGAAAAACATGAAATATGGACTAAGAAAAGAAGCAACAAAAAAAAAGAAATTAAATCATGTACCTTTCTTAAGCGCGTTGGAGAAATACACTCTCACAAACACATAACCACACATCCAGTATATATACACTCATACACACACACACTCACTCACACAGACAACATACATAACAGATAAAAACACGCCACAACGAAAGAGAGAATCAAACTAATCCTCCCGGTCCAATGACCCTCTCTATTGGAAAGCCTTTGGACCCGGGTTTGTAAACGTCACTAGTACCTTAACCCAGTAGCATACCTGTACCGTACTGTCTGCTGTTTTATTTGGTTTGTATTTCGGTTTATTCTACTTTTTTTCGTTGTTGTTTGTTTCCCTCCCTTTCGGACAAAGTGAATGGTTATGGTTGTGTTAGCGTTTCGTTTGCACAAGAACTAATAACGAGTGTATGCATGTATATGTGTATGTTCACACATTTACAATCAGATGGGCATGTACATATAGCGATTTAAGGCGCGCGCGTATACCAAACCTGAGGTGGCTTGCTGCGTTGACTACTTGCTTTCTACCCCTTCTTTCGGTTCCACCGGCCTGCGTTTGCGTTTGATCGGACTCTTGGTGTATGTGGTGCGTGTGTGTGTGTGTGTGTGTGTGTGTGTGTGTGTGTGTGTGTGTGTGTGTGTGTGGGGATGTGTTGGCGCGAATGTTGCAACCGTTCCGTCTGGCTGTACGCGGGAGTGTTTCAGTTTGTACCAGTAGTCGTCTTTTCTTAGCAGCCGCACCTTATTATGGAAACAGCCGTAAGAATTCTAAAACTTAAAATCAAACTAGGCTAGCGCTGTACGGCGCGTGTATTGCCGCAGGCGATCGGAGGCCACAGACAGACAGCCACAACAATAAAAACAGTCACACACAATCTTTCACTGTAACCTCGAACACCACATGCCCTGTGCACCCCTTGTTTAACGAGGAGGTAGAGACATACCTGTAGATAGCTAGCGGTAAGCGGTAGCAGACGATTAGGATGGAAGGGAAATGATTGCTAAGCAAACGGATTACCATCCGCTCCCTGGGGCCGTTGGAGCCCCCACCGAAGTGGGGGCTGTTGAAAGAAGGTGAAGACAAGAAGAAAAAAAAACAATTTGTAAATAAAATTCCTCCCCAAGAAAGATGGCAAAAGAAGCGTCCTTCGGTCCGGTGCTACCAGTCAGCCCCGCGAAAAAGCGACCCCACTCTTGCTCTTGATTTTAATTTTGGTCTCCGTTCTTCTAACTCTTCTAACCACTTCCAACCACGCCAACGCACGATAGCAGCAAACTCTCCAGCAGACTCGGCAAGCTTTGCGCTAAAGCGCCCTGAAAGCGCCGTCTTGAAATGGTGTTGCGTGGTGACGTCAGCGCGGCGCATCCGGTTCGAAGGACCAAAGCTCTGGTCGGCACAATTGTGCTCCTCCATCCGCTTCGTGCAGTAGCGTGCTGGCCCTCTTCTTCCGGCAATAAAAACCATTATCCTCCACGCATACACACACACACACTGAACCACTTCCCCATTCCAATAACTCTTGATACACTTATTAATTGTAATGATGTAAGAAAACGAAGGAGAAGAAGAAAAAAGAAACGTTCACATCCCTGTACGTTATTCGCTGGAACCACCAAAAGGTACTCATTTAATTGTATAAAAAAGCAGAAGAAGAAGAAGAAGAAGAAGAAGAAGAAGAAGAAGAAGAAGAAGAAGAAGAAGAAGAAGAAGAAGAAGAAGATGAAGAAGAAAGGAGGTGACAAATCAATTCCCTGTGTTCCAGGCCTGAGCCCTGTTTGCAAACGGGCAAATCAAGAAAACATTTAACATTAGAAAAAGATTAAAACAAGAAAACAACAACACTCAACCCGAAACGGGAAGAGCAACAACTCCTAAAAATATGAGAGAGAGAGAGAGAGAGAGAGAGAGAGAGAGAGAGTGGAGGGAACAGAAAAAGACAAAGACTCAAACTCTGTTCAGTTCTGTTTTTTCCCCATTTTTTCTCTCTCTCTCTCTCTCTCTTCTCTATGCGCGTCACCCCCGGCTGCCCGAATGTCCAGATTCAACAGAACAAAATTTTGAGGTTATGTTGGCGTTCTGCTTCGGCAGCTCTAAGGACAACTGGCGTCTGGAGGGGTCTTTTCCTAACGCCACTACTACTACTTCGCTACGCCCACGTTCCGCTGCAGTTCCGGAGCAGTGGGTTCGCACACCGAGCCCAGTGAGCATTGGTTGGCCATTGGTTTTGCAGTGGTGTGCGTTTTGTTGTTGTTGTTGTTGTTGTTTTGTCGCTGTCCGCGCCAGCACCAGTTGCGGGACGATCGTTCGCACTGCACTGTATTGGTTACTGGATGTCGATGTTTTCTAAATGTAATGGGTCCAAATTCGTGTAGTATGTGTGTATGTATGTGTGCTTGTGAGCGCGTGTGTGTGTCTGTGTGCGAGTGTGAGTGTGTGTGTGTGTTAGCGAAATTGGGAACGAGCGGAACCGAACCAGGCAGACGGTGTGTAGGTTGGAAGCGAAACGGCTGAACGGAAGGCTGACGGTGCATTGGTGCAAGATACGAAACTATTGCAAAAATCCTTAACCCTAGCAAACCTTAGCAAAACAAGCGATGAACAAACTACAACCAGTGTCTGAATAATGAAAATTTCACAGATGTTATTGAAAGAATAAAAACTTAAATATACACATTTAAAAAAATACATATATATATACACGTATTTGTAGCATCATCCCTAGCAACTTTAACAAAGATATATACATATATAAAAGAACAGATAGAGAAATAGAGAGAGAAAGAGAGAGAGCGAGAAATATAGAGAGAGAGAAAGAGAGAAAGATAGAAGGCAAGTTGGTGAATGGATTGCAGGGAAAGAGGCGTCATGATTATCGAATCAACTAAAACATACTATTAACACACCTACACTTAACTGTAATCCAATGCACACACACACACACACACACACACACACACGCTCACACATATACACTTTGAAAGACGTTGGAAAATAGCAATTGTTTTGCATATGCTCAATGAAGGTTTTCGCGTGGAAACCTCTCCATTTCGCTCCCATCTTTCCCTTTGAAATTTATCCCTTCCGATTCACTCCACCCTCCTGATGAGATACTGCTTTAAACGAAATGGAGCAGATCCGCCGAACCAGCAACAGCACTCTCCAAACAGACCCACACACCCACACTCACACACACACACACACACACACACACACACATGTACACAAGTACATCAGAAATGCACTGATAGAATTTAAAATGGCCTCCCTCCCCGGAAAAAAAACCCAATTTTCCTGTTGTGCGGAACGCCCGTTTCATTCTTATGACTGTATGCGTTTTTTGGATAGTTTTTACAACCCAAATGATAATGATAAAAAATAACCCCCGAACCCAACAAAAAAAAAAAACAATCCCATCGGCCCGCTCGGTTTTTGGATGTTTTAGTAAGTTGCGAAACTTACCCCCCAGGGGGCGAAATTGCGGCCCCGCCGGAACCAAAGTGAGGTTATGGGTGCCTCCAAACCGATGCCTCTGCTTCGAGTTGATGGAGCCAAAATACATCAAAACTCGCACGACACCAAAACACACCAACTACACTTCCACAAGCGAAAGGCCACATCGCCATCACTACCAATATATATTTATATGTGTGTACGTCACGATCATCCGCAGCACGAGCGCAACAACCCCTATGATATGTAGAGATCTATTCAATACCCCTTACCCCCGTCACCGTGCTCACTGTGCAAAAAAGGGGCCCGTTGCCCGTTCGTTGTCGTTGTGTCCACTGTTCATTAAGCGCCAATGTGTGTGTGTGTGTAGTGTCACTAGTTGTAGGTAACGGTTCCATCCGCTTCGCACAGCACAACAGCGGTAAAGCGGTACGGTGAGGTCGGCGGTGTCGGCGAAGCGATGGGGGCGATGGAAGGGAGAGGAAAGCAGCGAAAGGCACACACAGCGACTGATCTTGCAGTGAGTCTGTGTGTGTGTGTAAGTTGTTTAGCAGTGAGGAAAGCGATCGATTTGCAGCCATATCCTGGTCACGGCACCAGCGCATCATTTGGAAGCTGTTTGATCACACCGGGCAGCACTAGATAGGACTGACGGTTGAGTGAGGGCTTCCTACGAACACTGAACTCACCCACACATCTTCACTCAAGATCTCTCTCTGCTCGGCTGTTCGCTTTCTCTGTCGTTGAGGGTCATGGGGGTTGTCAGGTAAACGTTGAAAAAGCGAGATGAGTAAGAAGTAATTTAGAGAAAGAGAGAAAGCGGCGGATATTTATTCACCCAACCTGTTGCATATCCTTTCGCCGCCAGCACCTGCCTGTGGCTTGGCAAACGAATGTGCCCTTTTTCTATGGTGCAGCGGTGCAAACTCTCGCCTGCACTGGTCCCGATACATATTCTGGTTTATGTGATATTTGAAATGAACGAACGGATGATATGAGCATGAAGATGTAGCTGTTAAAAAGCATGTAAGATAATGAAAGCGAGAGAGAGAGAGAGAGAGAGAGAGAGAGAGAGAGAGAGAGAGAGAGAGAGAGAGAGAATGTAAGTATAGAATGAAGAGTGCAGAAGTTTATAGAGAGTGTTACGCGAAAGAAAACAAACAAAAAAGCTATATTTTTCCTACCGCTCCTACACGCTATACAACGAAATGGTTGATTCTTGCTAGTCTAATACTGTTACTGGTTGCACGTTAAAAAGCGCTATTGTTTAATTACACACAGCATTGTGTCTATGCCTCTGGGTTCGTTGCTTGCCGATCGCGCGCACACACACACTCACACACACACACACCGTACAGCGATCATGGGCGAGTGACGTTGAGTGGTTGCGTGAGCTCCACTAGAAACAGGAGCGCGAGCAAAGCGGACGCCGTTTGGCGTCCGCTTACATTCCATTGTCGGCCTGCAGGCACACGGCCTGTATTGGCGGACGGTTTCGGGGCGCTTCAGCGGCTGAGCGCCCGCAACGTATGCAATCGGTGTAGCAAAATCTCTGTTTTGTTTTCCCCATCAGTTTTACATACGCCTTTACAAAGCGCGGAACCGCCATTAGGATAAGAGCGAAAGAAAGAGAGAGAGAGAGAGAGAGAGACAGAGAGAGAGAGAGAGAGAGAGAGAGAGAGAGAGAGAGGCGTGTAAATGAGCGAATTGAGCTGTCGGAATTGATAGGAAGAAGGCCGCTGCACCGCATACATACTAACCTACGGAACTTAGCACTAGAATGTCAAACCCCTTTTTGAGCAACAATATATGCCACCTCGTTCACCTACACAATAGTACTCACATACCCGCAGACACACAAAGTCACACATTCACACTCACACATATTTATATATAAATATACACAAATCTTTAAAATTTACCGTTTTAGCGCACCTTGTAAGACAACAACAGAAACCATTAGTAAAAAGATTGTAGAGGCAAAGAATTAAACTTTAGAGAAAATAAACCTTTAAAAAAACAACCAAAACAAAATGAAGAGAGAGAGAGAGAGAGAGAGAGAGAGAGAGAGAGAAAACAATCGACGCCTTTCGAAACATGTATTTAGTAAGGAATGTTTCTTATATAAAAATTGAACTTTAAATGAACCAAAAATTACCCATTCAACACTGGTGGAAGGCGCAACCGCCCGGGCGGCCAGCGGCAAACGAGTGACGTTTCACGCCGGGATGCAGGTTTTTATGCCCAATTTTGCTGTTGCGTTGGAGGTTTGCCAGTGGTGCTACAAAACTGAGCGATCGTGTAAGATGCGCGCCGGTAAACAAATGGGTATGCAAACCGCACCGCACAGTGCGCAATAGTGTTCGTTTTGTCGGAGCGAAATCATTTCGTTTTTTTTTGTTTTCTGTACTCCCTCACATTTTGTACAATCAAACCAGAAAACCAAACAACAGACACGACAAATCGATAACACTTGTTTGTGCACAGAGAGATTTACGCCACGTTTGATAGTGAATTTAAACTAACTAACTGTTTGGAATTGTTACCGTCAAGATATTGTCCCTTCTCAGCGCTCATAAGTAAATGCGTCAAACGTCATTATGTAAGGTACAGTGTACACCGCTGTTTGATGGTAAGCCCACTCTGAGACTTTCTGTGAAATAAAAAAAAAGAAGAAGTAGAAGAATATGATAAAAACAAGAAACAACTATAAATGTGCTTTTACGAGAAACAGAAAAAAACAACACAATTGAAATCTAAAAGAAACGAACTAACAGGAAAACAAATAGCGGTTCCAGTCCCATAGCCGTAAGAACCCATTTGCGCGCTCTTGATCGTCATTTACCATTACACACACACACTCACACAAACACACACACAACTTCAAAGTACACCAAATTTACATGAAACTTGTCGTTATAATAGTGTGTGAAGCGAACAGAACTAATCAAAACACGCTAAAGTGTCAAACTGGCTGTAGTAATGTTAATGAACAAAACAAACAACATATGTACCCCCAATCCAGCTCGTACTCATAGCGAAGCGATGATCTTCGCATTATTTACTCACACATACACGCTAGCACACATCACTCACCCTAAAACACGGTAGAAGGAATCAGACGAACCACGTGTAAAGCGAACGGAAAAGGAAAAGAAATTTACTACTGCGGGAAAAGGGGGGGGGGGGAGGGGTGGAGTTTTGCGTTTGTGGCGACCACACACTATTGCCAGCTTTACGCAAATCGCCCGTGTATGCGGTAGGATGCGGCTGTGCGTGCGCGTACCTATTCCCCCGAGCACTCCCCTCTTTTGCAAGCGTACCGTGTGATGATGTATGAGTATATGAGGATACATCGATACATATTTACACTCACTGTAAAACTCAAAACCAAAAAAGGAAATAACAACAAAAATTGCATATACGATTTACAGGCGACTCCCAAAATACTAGACACCTTACACACATACACACACACACACACACACACACACACACACACACACACACACACACACACACACACACACACACACACACACACACACACACACGAACGCACGCACACCCTGCTCCCAAACGGGTGCTTCAACGAAACTCGCGTACATGTGCGCCTGAAAGGTAGGCACAACTCACTACACTAGTTCCATTACATCACTCGGAACACAGCAACGCTTGTGTGCGTTTGTTCGTGTGGGTTTTGTGTGTGTGTGTCGATTGAAGGAAAAAAAAGTTAAAAATGGGTAGATATGAGCTAATGGATGATATATATGTACACACACATACACACAGTGAAAGATAAATTTAACTAAATGTATTAACACATCATCCTATGCACACACCTCCAAACAAACCACCCACATACACCTGCCTATGCACTTGATCGTTCAAATGCTGCAGCTTTAGAGAGAAAGAGAGAGAGAAAGAGATCGATAGAGAGAGATTGAGAGATATATAGAGGCAGCTCGGTTAACCGATTGGAATTAGAACAAGAAAAGGAGAGTTTTGGATGCGATCGCAGCAGCAAGAATTTGAATTTGTATTTAGCTAACACATACACACATACACACACATGTTTATACAACGATTGCATCACACTACTACATTTACTTCCCATCAAACACACATACACACACGCGATGGTTTTACGATGGATTGAGCATTATGTGTAGTTGGTCAGGGCTAGGGAACGGTGTCAGCGAGGGCCCACTGTGTTTACAGCGAGGAGGTTCGCCTGTATTTCCATCAACAAACAAAAACCAAAAAAACAAAAAAAAGTAATTCAATGTAAAACAGAAATAAAAAGCCAGAAAACCCGGAATCGGAAGGCGATGATGAAAAACTGGAAACAAAAAAACAAAACCCTACCCAGCGTTCATTTTCGGCTGGTGCTTGGCGGTGCCAGTCTGGGCAGGGTACTAATTGATGACAGTTGGGGCGGCGCGGGGTAGCGCATTAGGTAAGTATTGTTTGCGGAAACGGCCGAATGGCCCGTGCTTGTACAGGATCGGTAGAAATGTTTCGGCTACTGCCCTAACAAATTATTACAATACCTCGTATTGCATACATTTCGGCGCATCCCGCTGCGCAAAGCGATCGAAAACTTCTCAGCCTTTCGCTCAATGTAGCTTGAGAGCAAGAACCAATAATGATAAAGCAAGGTGAGAAGATGGAGAAGAGGGGAAGGAGGGAAGAAAGAGAACGTGGGTGTGAACTATTTTTCGGCCATTATCATTTTTGCACCAACACGGTCGCTTTCCGGAGCTTTTTGTCAGAAAGAGACAAACACATACAGCGCGCTCACTCGAGCGCCCGTCAACGCTTCAATCGATCAAGCGCTTCGATCGGTTCTTCAGACGTGTCTGCTCGCTTTCTCGATCGGTTTCGGCGGAAAGCGAGCGCAAAAACTGCTCGATTTTGTTGTGCGGGATAGCCCGTATGTCAAGCGTTTGCGTTGCGTACACTGAAGCGTTTACATTTCATTGCTGCTGCAAAATGTTACCGTCAATGTCATAATCATAGTCATAATAATCTGACTTAAACAAATTCCATGTCTGCGTCACGTACTCATGTGTAATAATCAGAGGTGATGTTCAGTTGGTGTGACCAATACATGTTTCATGCCATTTTTGCGACCATCGCTTGGTCAGTCACTATGTCATGACTTTTTTTTTTATTACTGTGATCAGTTCTGCAAAATGTCACTGGCATAGTCATGACAAATTCCGGCTGAAACAAAATCCATGTCAGCGTCACGAGCTCTACTGTGCTGTTCAGAGGTGAGACTCAAACAGTTGTTGTGACCATCACATGCTTGGTGACTTTTTTGTGGCCAACTTTTGGCTAGTCACTTGGTCAAGACATTTTCCGTCTGTGATCATCACGAGGCATGAGAGATATGTGGTGCGTGCGAGTGGCTACAAGCAACAAAATGAGCATGTTTTCTCGCTCTGTTGGACCCGACATACCATCAAACTAGAAAGAGCTAGAAAGCATTCTCATTTTGTTGCTTGGGACCACACGCCAAGTATATTCCAAGAATGTCGTGATTATCACGGACAGAACTTGTCGTGACCAAGTGAGTGTCCAGCAGTTGGGTGCTACAAAAAATGTCACCAAACATGTGATTGATCCTCCAACTGTTTGAGTCTCGTCACTGATCATCTCAGTTGTGTACGTGAGCTGATTTGAGCTTCGTTTCAGTCATGAGTCATCAGTCATCCGTCATCAGTTGGTGACTGAAACCAGTGGCGCTTGACAGCACTGTTCATAGCCAGAAAAAATCATGATTGTGCTTGCACTGGCATTAAGCTCAGCTTGTCAGTCAGAGTATCGGGTTTGACTCAAGCACTCGCATATCGTGTACAGCATGTCATGACCCACCTTCATTGAGTATCAGCACCATGAGCATCAAGCTGTCACGGATATGTTCATTGTTTTCGTTGGTGAAAATCTCGCGATGTTCATGACATTTTGCAGCACAGGTTGTAGAGAGCGATGATTACGGGGACTTATTTCCCAGCTGTTCATCTCTACGCTAAATTTCTAGTAAGGCCGCAAGTGAGTTTTTTGAGTTTATTGAGCTTGAAAAAGTGAGTTTTTTTAGTTTATTGAGTGTGAGAAAGTGAGTAGCAATTGCGTAACGCTAAGATTGCAATTTTCTGACCTCCTCCACACCCCCTCTAAATCACGAAACGTATTGTGACCACAACTCCCAACATTTTGTAATCAAGCTCTGATACCATACACCATGGCCCACACGTATCTTATTAAATATTTCTATCTAATTTCTAATATATTCTTTCGAACAAGTGAAACCCTCTGTAAGAATGGTGTACAGTGGCGGCATCTGGATTTCCAAAACTTTAAATTATGTTTTACAAGTTAGGTGACCATTTCAAACAAGATTCGCATCGAAGTATTCATCGAACTTTGGTGTCGATGCTTTGCTTGGGCGGGTCTGACTACAGGGATAGTAATTGATTGTGACGCATAAAAGGTCAAAGGCCGTTTTGTGGAGCGTTTTTTTTTTGCGTTAATATATTTAATTTATGTATATTTTAATCTCATCCCATCAGCATTGTTGCTTTGATCTGCAAACACTGATCTCAGCTGACGGATTAGCTAATTGGTCTGAAAATACACGACCACGCGGTAAAACTGTCAAGGAGTGGGCAGAGGAATAGAAGCGGGTAGTATGGTTTATCCTTTTGTGATAGTTATTTTTCCAACCTAAACACAAAATAATTACAGCAAAGTGTCCTTTATCATTTCCACAGCATTTCAATTGATACAGCAACATCAAAAAACCTTCCACCGGAACCGATATTGCACTGATTGGTGTTTAATAATTATACAGAAAATCACAGAAAGTGTCGCGTTGCCCTGCAATAACGCCATTAGTCAAACAACCCGCACACGACCTTTACGGTGCAACAAATGGTCGATATGCAAACACCTTTGAAGCAGTGTCGGATGACGGATGCAATTTTTGGCCGGCGAGTGTAAAGACCGAACCTGATACGTTTGTGCGCGTACGTGCGTAATTTGTGCCGAGCCGTAATCCGTTTGCGGAAGCGTTGCGACTGTTAGGCACACACTGGTAATTGGTCGTTCCGTAGCGCACAGTTGCATACCTGCACGGCGTCCGCCGCCCGTCAATCGCTCGGTCAATTGAGCGCCAATCCGTTAATTGCCGGGCATGGAGCAGCCTTGCGCTATAAATACGCTGCCCGGGCCGGCCTTTCGCCAGTGATGGCTGTCCTTGATGCGACCGTGTGCAACGCACAGTTTTCGACGACCCAGCTACCCGGAATCGCTGCCAATCCCTGTCCAGCGTACCTCCTACAGCGTAGTTCTTTGGAATAGTGATACCCTTTCGTGCGCAAACAATGGTATTAGTTTCATATCTGATATTTTAAAAAATAATAACAACGTTTGGAAAGTTTTCAAACGAAGCAACGAAACGAACGAAGTTGCATTAATGTAAAAATTGGAAAAACTTTTTCTGACCCTTTCTGTAACTTTTCTGGTGTTCCACAAGGAAGCATATTAGGGCCATTATTATTTATTATATTTATTAACGATATTGTGTTTGCTGTTCCCAACGTCAATGTTTTACTATATGCAGACGATCTTAAGATGTTCCTTGCTGTTGAAAATTCAAATCACTGCGAAATACTTCAAGATTCCATAAACCGTTTTTTGACGTGGTGCCAT
>KB668188.1:417353-435371 GCA_000349065.1 Anopheles quadriannulatus | reverse complement strand
GATGATTATTATTTTATTGACGTTATTTGTACCACACGCGCGCCCGCCCGCGGTAATGGTGAGTTATCGTGCTGCCTTCCTTGCTGGCCAGCCAGAAAGCACCCTCCTCCCCCCAAAGTGGAGCCGAAAATAAATACCCCATAATGATCTTTTCTTCACGCTCGCTTTCCGTTCTGCTTCCTCCCTCTCTCTCTTTCTCTCTCTCTCTCCCGAACCAAGGATCTGACATTCAATACCGTTCGGCCGGCGGTCCCGTCCGAAATGGCGCAAATAAGACTTGACCTACTCCATCCGAGCGGGACACACACACACACACACACACTCACATTCACAACCGACATGGTGTAACTCTTTTTGTTGCTCTGGGATACCTTCCAACTCCCCCCCCCCCCCCCATGTTGCGCGCAGCTGCTCTCCGCAGCGCAGTTTTCGGGTTCGTTCGGGCCACGCTCGTTGTGCGTCTATTTTTACGCGGGAAATTTTAATTTTTCAAAAACACCACACCAGCGCTCTGTGGAATGTGAGCGAGAGAGAGAGAGAGAGGGAGAGGAAGGAAGTGGGGGGAGGGGTTTTTGGGGTGGAAAATCGAGAAGCTCAAGCGCAGCACGCAGAGAGACCGTTTTTCAAGATGGAATTAACTCTGCGAGCGAATTATTGCGGAAGCGAATGTTAGAGCAATTGCACTGTCACGCAGTAGAGGCAGTTGCTCATCTTACATTGTATCGTTGCGATGAGCATTGCTGCTGCACACACACACACACACACACATACACGCACATGTACAACACCAACTTTATGGTTTATAATTGTCTCCCAACAGTTTGGTCGCCCATGCAGCAGTGCGCTCCGGCATTTGCGCAAGTCGGATCGCGATCAAACTCTCTTCATTCTTGCTCTTGCCGTGCTTCTCTCTCTCTCTCTCCCTCTCTTTCTCTTAATATTTAAACATTTTCCACCTTAACCACCGACGATCGCTTAGGTAGGTGCAAAAGTGCAGCCCTTCTTTTCTGTTTAATTATCAGCGCGACGGTAAAGATAATAACCACACAAACGCCCGTAATCACAGGTAAACTCGGGGTGTGTCGATACTGGTGGGCAATTAGCGCACCAGCTGGAGGTGTGGTCCAACGGTGCCGTGCAAAAGCTAACGCGCTGCCACAAGAAAGCTCTCCAATAGGTTCTCAACCGGACCCGTGCGCGCGCGTCGTCAGTGTCCTATGGGAGCTTTTTCCAATGTCATTTTCGCTGTAATTTCTGATTAGAATTATGATTTAAACAAAAAAAAACAACTATTACCGTCCATTCAAAAACATTACGAAGAGAGCAAAGAGAGGGAGAGAATGAAAGAGGGGAGAGAGAAAGAGAGAGAGAGAGAGAGAGAGAAATTGGCACCACGTAACTCCCGAGAAATGTGTGAATGCGTGTGGTTTATTTTCTCCCATGCCAAAGGACAGTGCCGCCGGGTGAGTGTGTTGTGTCTCCCCACAGTTGTCCGCAAGCATCTAGCCGGTCTGGACACACACGGCAGACGACGACACGCGCACGCACACGACGCAGCCCTTCCCACCAGGACCCACCGCTCCTCCTGTGGTGGTTGTATTTGGGTGACAGGTTTTTCCTTTTTCCCCCGATTTTTCCGAAATTGTTCAAGCGAGAGAGAGAGAGAGAGATAGAGAGAGTGAGAAAGCGCAACCGATCAAATCAAACGTGCGGCAACGATCAACGGTGCTGGGCGTGACCGACGATCAACAAACGACCCCCGTTCGCCCGTCCAGGATATGTTGCGGGTGGCTCGTGTGCAGGTGTGAGTGAGTGTGTGTGTGTGTATCTCGAAGCAAACGATAGTGCACGTGTGTGTGGGTGTGTGTGTGTGTGTGTGTGGGGTGACGAGGCGATGGTGGCGAACCGACGGCTGCTGCTGGCGGGCGGGCTGCTCTGCCTGCTCGCCCTGCTGCTGGTGGTGGGCGAGGCGGACGGGTTCCGGCTGCGCGAGCACGGCCAGGAGGAGGGGCTCGCGGTGGCGAAGCGCAAGGTAGCGCCCCGCGGCAAAGGTGACGCACCGTGGTCGGCGGTGACGCGCAAACCCTGGCCAGTGAAGGACGAGGACGACGAGGATGAGGAGGAAGAAGATGACGAGGAGGACGAGGAGGAGGAAACGGAGGAGCAGGCCGCCATCCGGAGAGCGACCCAGCAGCGGCTGCTCCGCGCCCGGCACGGGCTGAAGGGCCGCGACAAGCGCCCGGCGGCCGCCAGCGAACGGAGGGAGACGGTGCGCGGTCGGGGAGATGCTGCCGCCGCCGCCGCCGACAACGACGACGACGACGATGAGGATGAAGTAGCCGAAGCCGAGCCGCGCTCTATTTTTAACCTGTTCGGGTTGCTCGGCTCGAGGCAGCGCACCGACAGCGATGACGAGCGACGAACCGCCGACGGTGACGTTGATGACGACGACGACGACGACGATGACGAGAAAGAGACGCGCCAGCACACGAAGGAGAAGCAGCGGGAGACGGTGCGGACCGCCCGGAGGGGGCAGGAGCCGACCGACGAGGCGAGTTGGCTGGAAGGGTTGAGGCGCGCGCTCGAGACGGTGCTGAAGCCGGCGGCCGACGACCATGCGGCGAAGGAGGCCGCGTCGGACGGTGGGCTGCTGCGGTGGGTGCAATCGTTCCGTGCCGATGCCGACCGGAAGGAGCAGGACAACCCGATCATCAACCTGCTCGCCAGCTGGCTCGCCTCGGCGGACGGGGGGGCCGACTCGCAGGAAGAGATCCGCTTCCGGCCCGCCGGCTCGTACGCCGACGACGGTGAGGCGGACGCGGACGACGGTAACGCCCCGCCCAGGCAGCGCGGCCGGCCCAAGACCGCGCCCGACTCCAAGCTCGTCCAGCTGCTCAACCACAGCCCGATCGCGTCCCTCTTCCATCCGGCCGAGCTGCCGGCCGAGCCGCCGGTCGAGGCCGGCCCGAAGCGCACCAAGCGGTCGGCCGCCGACGGGCCGGCCCGGGTCGTGAAGCAGCGCATCGCCATCTCGCCGGAGGACTTCGAGCAGCTGCTGCTGCGCGTGCCCTCCTTCGTGCCGGACTACACGCGGGTGCGGGGGGCCGAGTGCCGCCGGCAGGGCGAAATCTTCGAGCGGCAGCTGCGGGGCAAGCGGCTCTGGGCGCTGCAGATGATCGATGCGAGCGCGCGGCTCGCGTCCGGGCTGCTGCGCGGCAACGCCAACCAGCTCGGCGACTTCGACCTGTGCACCGGCATTGCGACGCGCGTGCGGGTGCGCGAGGACGAGCTGGTCCGGCTGCGCGGCAAGTACTGTCTCGCGCACGTGGACGTGGTGGCGGAGGATGCCGAGCTGCGCGTCCCGGTGCATCTGCTCCAGGGCGGCGGGTTCGTCAAGAGTACGCTCAACGATGTAAGTACACCAGCCGGGGGAGGGCCTGGGTTCGGTGGGAGTGCATCCCCATTCCCAGCTTCCCAGCGTGTGATAGGGTCTTTGGATTGAGTTTCGTTGAAGTTGCCGCTATTCGTACCAAAACTAGGTCCTAATCATGGAACGAGATACTTCCAATCAAATTAAATATCCCATCTTTGCTGCAGGACAACCTTTTTGATCAAAGCAGAGAGAAACGGAGCACGTCTTCAATATCAAGATCCTGTGCATTCTTCGGTATTTATTTCAACGCTGGTGGCATTTGCAAATACCGTTCAAACCAAAAGATCAAGTCTCGAACTGATCTTGGATTTGATGCCAATGTGAATCATCTTTTATTTTATTTTTTTGGACGAACATCTTCAAGCATTTCCTATGATGTATTTTTGTTGACTATACGAAGAAACCAAGTAGGAATAAGCTGCTCTTAAATAAGTTCTTAAATATGTTCTTTAATCAGGCATCTTTGCTAAGAGAGTGTTTTTTTGTTGTTTTATGACTTTGTTTGTTCAAGAGTATTGAGATTGTTGGGTCGGTTAGGTGCTCCAAAAACTCCTCCGTTACCACTGTGTACACGGACGGGAACTTATTTCAACGCCATACTGGTCCACGGGAAATGATCTCGAACCTGTTCCAATGCCTGCAGCAACTCGATACATTCCCAGAAACTGATTTGTGACCCAAACTCTGTTGTGTAGATTCTGATCCTAGAACTAATTGAGCCATACTGGATCTTGCAATAGATCCTGAAGTTTAAGCAAAATAGTAACTAGTCTCGAACCTGTTCCGAATCTGGCATTAAAGTCAAACCCAAAACCGGTCCTGCGACATATACCGAACTTGTTTGAGATCTGGAGCTGATTTCCGATTGACTGATCCACACCAATATTGGAACTGATCATGAATCCTGAACCATCCGGGAACTGTTCCCGTACCTGCTCAAAATCTGTAACTGATCTCATATCAAACTGGTCACAACTCCGCTTCAATTTTGGAGCTGATTCCCATTCTGGGTATCAGAATTGATAAAACAATCCCTAAACCCTTCAGCAGCTACTCCCGGAACTGTTACGAAACATTAATTGTTTCCGAGCCATGCATTTATTTTGAATCTGGTCTCAAATCCAAAATAATATCGGTTACGATTTTGGAATTGATTCCGAACCCTTAACTTTCATCAAACTATTCGCGAACCAGTTCCGAATCCGTAACTCATCACAAATACAAACCGGTCCTGGAGTAGATCCCGAATGACAACCTTGACGATATAACCTACAACAATAGTTCAACTGATCGTGAATCTAAAAGGCTTACTGTTTCCGTAACTGTGCCGAATCTTGTATTCATTCCGTACTTGTTCTGGAATGGAACTGATATCAAGCTCAACCCGATCTCCAACCTGTTCCGATACTGGAGCTTATCTAAATTTCATGCTTGATCTTGTAACTGATTACGATCCCGAAATAATCAAGGATCTGTTCCTGAACCTGTTCCAATTTTTCATTCTGAACCTCTTCTGATTATGCTGCTGATCTCAAGTTCAAACTGAATCCGTTTTCATTTTTGGAACTGATCCGTAATCTTAGCCGATCCTGGAACTATTCCTGAACTTGTTCCGAATCTGGAACTGATCTTAAATCCCGAGCGGTCTCAAACCTGTTTCGATTCTGAGACTGATCCAGAACTCATGCTGAGTCTCGAAATGGATTTCGAATCCGGGAATTGTTCTCGCACCTTGAACAATCTCGAAACTGTTCTTGAACCTGTTCAGAATCTAGCATTAATCCCGAACACATGTCTAATCTTGGAACTGACTCTCGACTCGAACCAATCCGGGAACTGTTCTCGAACCTCCTACGAATTTTCAATTGATTCTGAATCTGTTTCGAATCTCTAATGGATTTTCTTTAAAGTTTTGAATCTGATCGCGAGAACTAAACGATCTTTAAACTATTGCTGGACCTGTTCCGGGTCTGGAGCTGATATCGAAACCCAAACCGATCACGAACCTATTCCAACTTTGGAACTGATTCCGAACCCATTGTGGAACTCGGTAACTGATCCCAAATCCTAGACGATCCAGTCACTGTCCGTGGACTCGTTTCCGGATTGATACACAGATACCAAAAGCGCTCCCTTGCTCATTGCAGCCGGACCACTTCCTGCCCCGCTTTACCACGATCAACTGGGGCATCTGTTTGCCGGCCGCCTGCTCGTTCGAGGACGCGGGCAGCATCGTGCAGCACTTCGTGCGGCCGTACAACTCCACCGGCATCAAGCTGTTCCTCGAGCTGGAGGAGGCGAACTGTCACGTCCGCCAGGTGCGCACCTGGTCCCGGCTGCTCAAGGACCACTGGCAGCTGGTAGCCGTGTTGTAAGTACATTGCACTCGCACTCACACAGCCACCAACGCTCAGCTATTTCATTCTCTCTCTCTCTCTCTCTATGTCCCTCAGTGGTTTCTACACGTTCGTGGCCGTGGTAACGCTGGTCGCGACGCTGAACGACTACGAAATCTTCATCAAGATAGAGCCACCGTCCGCGCAGGACTCGCCGCTCGATCCGCCCGAGCGCCGCACGACGAACGCGTTCCACCAGACGCTGATGGCGTTCTCGCTCAAGCAGACGCTGCCGCAGCTGTTCGGGGCGGCCGGCGGTGCGCCCGACGACCATCTGCCCTGCCTGGACGGGCTGAAGGCGCTGGCCGGCGGTGCCCTCTTCCTAGCGCTGCGGCTCGTCCCGCTCGGCTACCAGCCGTTCACCAACCGGAACGAGTTCACCGACAGCTTCAACGCACCGTGGAGCGTCGCGGTCCGGCTGCTGATGCTGTACGCGGACGTGTTTCTGGTGGTGAGCGGCTTCCTCGCCGCCTACCGCATGGTGCGGGAGTACCGCGAGCGGGCCCGCGTCTCCTGGTTCAAGCGCATCGCCGGCCGGTACCTCAGGTGAGTGTCCCCAGGCCTTGGAGGAGTAGCTCAGCTCACTCACGCTCTCTCTCACTCCGTGTTGTCTGGCAGGCTGGTGTTCCCGCTCGTGCCGGTGCTGATGTTCTACGCCTGGGTCTGGGAGCATCTCGGCAGCGGACCGCAGTGGGGCGACGTGGTGACCAAGAACGCGAACCTCTGCAAGCACGGCTACCTCAGCAATCTGCTCTTCATGCACAACTGGTACCCGATCGAGGAGACGGTCAGTACGGAGCGCTCCTGCTCACAGCACTCTTCGACAGCTCTTCATCACTCACCACGCTCTTTTGCACTCTCTCTCTCTCTCTCCAGTGCGCTCCGCACACCTTCCAGCTGGCGATCGAGATGCAGCTGAGCGTGCTGGCCCCCTTCCTGCTGGTGATACTGGTGCGCAGCCCGTTCTACGGGACCGCCGCCTACGTCCTGCTGAGTGCGCTCTCGACCGCGATCCGCTTTGCCGCGACGACCGAGGACCGGCTGGCCCCGTACGTGTTCCACGGCGTCCGGCTCACGCAGCTCTACCGCACGCTCAACCTGTCCTGCGCCGAGACGCTGCACCGCCTGACGCCCTACCTGGCCGGCTTCGGGCTCGGCTACCTGCTGCAGGAGGTGGGCCGGTCGCGCCCCGAGCGCGGCGTCCGGTACGCCGGCTGGCTCGGGGCCGCCGTCGCCCTGCTCTGGTGCGTCTGCTTCCCGCTCGACATCGTGCGCAAGGACTTCCGGTACGAGCCGGCCGATGCGGCCCAGTTTGCCGCCCTCGCTCCGCTCTCCTGGTCGGTCGGCCTCTGCTGGACCATCTACTACTGTCTGACCGAGCCGGCCAGCCTGCTCAGCCGGCTGCTCAGCTCCCGGCCGCTGGTCTGCCTCGGGCGGCTCACCTACTCGCTCACGCTCGTGCAGTTTCTCGTGTTCTTCTACTTCGCCGGCACGACGCGCGGCACGAGCGTGTTCAGCTTCGCCGGGTACGTGAACCGGACGGAGGTGTGCATTGCGCTCGGGGCGGCCCTCGCCCTCACGCTGCTGTTCGATCTGCCCATCCAGAACGTGAAGCGGCTGCTCGACCAGTACGGTGTGTTCGAGGGGCTGGAGGTGCGGCCCACGGTGCAACCACAGCAGCAGCCGGCGGAAGCGGCAGTTGAGGCCGAGCCGGTGGCGGAGCCAGAGCTCGAAAAGAGTGAACCGCCGGAGGGAGCTGCACCGGAGCAAGCGGACTTTGTGAGCCCGTTCGACGAGCAGGAGGAGGAAGATGAGGGCCTCTGGCTGCGCAAGCGTACGGCAGCGCCGGTGGAGGAGCCGACCGCTCCGGAGGAGGACTTCTGGGCCCAGCGCTCCGAGCCGGAGGTGCAGGAGGAGGCAGCTCCGAAGGAGAGCGCAACGGAGCACGAGTCACCGTCGGCGACGAACCCGCCCGAACAGGAGGAAGAGCCTGAGCAGGAAGAGGAGGAGGAGGAGGAGGAGGAAGAGGAAGAAGAGGAAGCGGAAGAAGAGGAGGAAGAGGAGGAGGAGATCGACGAGGAGAAGGAGGTGAAGCGACGCCCCGCCACCAACGGTGCCAGCTGGTCCCGCCTGTAGCACCACGAAGCGCCGCGACGACGCCAACGCAATATAAAGAACGAACTTTATTTAACTAAAAGACAACGACAAACCCGTTCAAAGTGTCATTCGCTCTTCGTGTTTCCCTTAATGTGATAAATATTTACAACTTGTACCATTAAAATTCCCAATGCTCCCCGCCGCCCCCACTATGCCTCCTCCGAGGTGCTGTGCGTGTTGTTCGTGCTCAGGCTGTTCGTTTCCGGCTCGCGGGCACTGCCCGAAGGTCCGCCGTGCGTCGGCCGGAACCGGCTCAGCAGTATCTTCTCCAGCCCGTGGATCGGCGACTCGAACATGAGGCAGAGCAGCAGCGCCAGCAGGAACGTCAGCGTCATGTGCGAGATGGATTCGGCCGTCTTCGCAGCGTTTTGGTTTGATTTTTTACCGGAGGTAAACAAGGAAAGAAATTAGTCTTTTTGGGGAACACACACTGGCGTCCTACACGAGACCACTTACCAGCGTTGCAATGCTTGCGTAGAGAGGCGTCCGGCGGGAAGCGGACAGGTACAGCTCGACCAGCCCGTTCATCAGGTACGCACAGTAGGTCAGCCGGCTGAGCGGCACGAACGCGCGCCAGGAGAGGATGCGGTGCAGGGTGCGGCCGTGCCCGGTGACGCACGCCAGCACCAGCCACCCGTTCGACAGGCTCCAGCCGAACCGGTGCAGCGCGGCGTACAGCGCGTTGTGCAGGTAGTTGCCCGTGCCGAGCCCGGTGTAGAAGGCGGTTAGGGAGAACATGGCGGTGCAGCCGCACACGGTGGCCGCCGCCCAGCAGGCGGCCAGCTTCCGCCGCCCGATCCGAACGCTAGCAGAGTAAAGTTTGAGAGTTAATTTTTTTTTTGCAGGATTTATGTTCCCATCCCCATCTGCTCAAAGCTTGTACAGGGCTTGAAGAGTTACTTTCTAGTGCCATCATTATTGCAGCATTCTCCGAGTCAACTTGAAATGGGAACGCCGTTATTCGTCGCTTAAGATGTGTTTTTCAAAATTAATGTTTAACCCTTCCACATTATTTTCCACACATCACAAAACATACTTGCTTGCGTGTTGAAAATCATCTTCAGGAAGCAATAAAAACAACTATTGTGCCGCATATACAAAATACAACTACTAGTGAAAAACATCTAACAAGCCATGCATGACTGCAAAATGTCATTGTCAATGTCATAAAAAATCTGACTGAAACAAAATCCATATCAGCGTCACGTAATCAATTGTGATCATCAGAGGTGATACTCAAAACGGTTTGGTGTTGATCAATGCAAGCATCGTGACATTATTGCGACCAACGCTTGGTCAGTCACTATGTCATGACTTTTTTTTACTATGATTAGTTGTGCAAAATGTCACTGACATAGTCATGACAAATTCCAACTGAAACAAAATCCATGTCAGCGTCACGAGCACTACTGTGATGATCAGAGATGAGACTCAAACAGTTGATGCGACCATCACATGCTTGGTGACATTGTATGCAACCAACTCTTGGTCAGTCATTTGGCCGTGACATTTTCTGTCGGTGATCATCCCCATAATGATCAATCAACACTGACAGAGCGAGAAAACATGCTCATGTGGCTGCTTAGGACCACACGTCAAGTATATTCCAATAATGTCGTGATTATCACCGACAGAAAATGTCGTGACCAAGTGAGGGACCAAGAGTTGGGTGCTAAACAAAATGTCATCAAACATGTGATTGGCCAAGAAACGTTCGAGTCTAACCTCTGATCATCTCTGCTGTGTATGTGAGCTGATTTGAGTTTCGTTTCAATCATGATTGTTGGTGACTGAAACAGTGGCATTTAGCAGCACTGTTTACAGCCAGAAAAAGTCATCATGACGGCATTAAGCTCAGCTTGTCAGTCAGAGTTTGGCATCGCACACTTTCATTGACTATCAGCAATGAGCATCAAGCCACCACGGATATGTTAATTGTTTTCGTTGATAAACATCTTCTGATGATCATGACATTTTGCAGCACTGGCCATGAAACCAGGATTTCATTTTCCGAGTCAATTTCAAATATCAACATCATTTTTATTTCTTGCGAGATGTTTTTTAAGAACTGTCAAGTGTTGTATTTCCATCAACATCAAATTTACCAGTTCTTCCACAAGATTTTCAACACGCCACAGGCTGCGCTGGGTCTGACAGTTTTTTGTTGTGTGTTGAAAATCATGTGGAAGCACTGAAAAAATATTGAGACGCTAATATATACAATTTTCGAAATGCACATTTTGTGTATTATGTGTACATCATTATTCACCGCTTTCAAGATGTTTTTCAACAGCTGCAATACATTTTATTGTCATCAGAATAAAATTAACCTTATTACACATGGTTTTCAACACATAACTAAAAACTGTCAAACTCATTCCAGATTGGAACGTGTTGAAAATTGTGAGTAATATCTGATTGTGACTCAAATGCAACATTTGACAGCTGTTAACGAACATCTCACAAGCTATGAAAATAGTTGTTGAGATTAAAAATTGATTCAGACAATTCTGTAAATGCTGTTACGATGGCTATTTGACATAGGAATTTGGCTAGGAAACCGCTGTATGAGCGTGAACGAAATCGTCCAAATCTGAAATCCTATTTCTAGCTTGTCCAGAGTGTGCAAAATTTGAGCTCTCATACCCGGAAGTCTTTTTTAAATACTCCGTTGGATATACAAAGATACTCTTACAATCCTATAGACATGCCGATGGACTCTACGATCACTAAGAGATGATTCTAAGTCTCGAAAGCCTGTATAGACCGGCAAGTCCGCGTAGGACGTTACGCCAAATAGAAGATTCTACGATGGTGCGTTTTGGCCAATATAATTAACTAAAACTGCACTCATAGATTCAGCAGGGTCATGTTTATGCCACTAACTTCAGCAAAATTCTTGCTCGATAACTTAAGCTTCTAGAGCATCAGTTCAATGTACAAGAATTCACAATTTCTACCAAAACTCCCCCAAGCCGCATCGTCACATTGGAGCAAAACGAATCTACCACAAAGCTCTTTATCGTCGGGCACCACCCTCGTACTTACTTCTTGATCTGCATCCAGTGCACGAGATATCCAACCAGCAGCCCGAACAGGTAGGCCGTCGCCCGCAGATGCGTCTTGCCGTACACGTTCACGAAGTAGTCGTTCGCCTGCAGATCGTGCACCTCACTGTGGGAGACAATAATAGCATGGCGTCAGTGGTATGGAAGGTATGAGAGGTGACACTGCACCGGTAGAGTACGCACTCGGTAAACACCATGAAGGTTGGATCGAGCCGCCGAACGTAGGTGACGAAGAAGGGCACCGCAATCGAGACGCCAGTAGCGCCCCCGACCAGCAGCAGTGCGACCCGGTGCCCGTACCGCCACATCGGATAGAGCAGGACCGGGGCGAGCAGGAAGAGCTGCGTGTCGGTGGCCAAGTACCAGGACTGGAACATGCACACACTGTCCGTGCCGAAGTAGTTGTTCACGTACAGGACGTTCAGCCACCAGCTCTGCCGGCAGCGGCGCTGCTCCAGCTCCATCCGCTCCGTCCACAGCGGGCCATCGCCCAGCCGGGGCAGCCAGGTCGCGTACAGCGCGATGACGGCGAGGTAGGCCGGCGTCAGCCGCACGTACCGGAACAGATAGAGCAGCCCGAAGTTGAGCCGGCCCTGGCGCTTGTCCAGCTCGAGCAGCAGCAGCCGGGCGAAGAGGAACCCGCTGAGCAGCAGAAACGTGTCGACCAGCAGGGGCGAGTTGAGCAGGAAGGCGTTCTGCAGCAGCCGGCTCTGCTCGCGGAAGAAGGCCGGGTTGAGCAGCGGACCGCCGGCCATAAACACGAGCGCGTGGCCGCCGAGTATGAACACCATCGCGAGCGCCTTGATGCCGTTGATGCAGCCCAGCCCGTGATCGTCCTTGGACAGCTGGGCCAGCTTGCGCAGGTTCTCCACCGCCGAGAAGGCACGCAGCACCGCCACAGCACCGGTCGGCCGCTTCTCCGGCGCGCACTCGCTTCTCGCACCGCCACCACCACCACCGCCACCGTCGTACAGTGTGCTAAACACCACCATCAGCACAAACACGGCCAGCACGCAGGCGGTCACGATCTGCAGCCGATCGTACCCGCCGGACGGGCGCGAGCGCACCTGGCAGACGGCGTCGCTCACCGCGTAGCCGCTCGCGCCCGCCAGCAGTCGGGCCGTCTCGCTCGCACTGCAGCTGGCCGGCACGCAGACGCCCCACCGCACCGTGAGGCTCGTGCCGTTGCCCGGCTCGTTGGCATTGCGGCCCGCCGACTGCAGCAGCCGGAAGCCGTCCAGCGCGACCTGCGCCAAACAGTACTGCGACCGGACCGGGGCCACCCGCTCGCCCACCGGCACACACTCGTCGTAGCTGCCGAGATGGTACCGGGCGCCGAGCTCGACCGCTTCCGGGTACTTTACCGTAGCGTCCAACACTGTGGGGGAGAGGGAAGGGAGTAAAAAAACAAAAGCGGGTCAATGGATGCAAAGTCCAACTCGCGCGAGCGACTGGTCAAGTGCGACCAGTAGCGGAGGTTCGAACAATTAATCACACGGATCGCAACGGATCTATCCAAAACCTGTTATCTGGTGCGAGTCGGTGAGAAGAGAGAGAGAGAGAGAGAGAGAGAGAGAGAGAGAGAGAGAGAGAGAGAGAGAGAGAGTTGCAAAGTGCCCAAGGAACATTTAAATTCTCTTGTCGTGCACACTCGATGTTGTCGATTATTTTATTAAGTAGGGGAACCTGGGGCGAAATGATCACCTGCATTATTGGCAAATTTACACGTTTATAATTACTTCTAATGATTGAAAAACATCAAATATTGTTTAAAGCCCACCATGAACGTTTCATAGCCTAAGATTTCAAAAATATGTGTTTCACTTGGGGCAAAATGGTTGTTCCAGCTTGGGGCAAATTGGTCGGTATGTTTTGACAGGAGCAACATGATGAGGCTGTAGTATAAGCGAAAGTCACTCCACTCTACTAGCTTTACATAAATAAAACTGTGCTGTATGTATAACATATTGACAAGCACAATTACTGATAACAGGTGAATTGTTGAAATATTCCAAAATTTTACCAAATTATTCAACAAAACACTTAAATACCGAACATATATCTCTACTCTTACAATTCTATCAATATCCAATAGCGTAAACCAAAGCCTGAAGTCCAATGTTGTGGTCAATTTTGCCCGTTGGTTTTGATATTTCATGTAAGACCATTGTGCAAAATGGTTTAACCAATAAGATTCAGACCAAAATCCGTAGCTGGTGGATTTTGCCCCGTTTTTCTTTTTTATTATTATTTATAACTCTTTTACGACTGTTACCTGAAATCATTTTTAGACCTTTTAGATGAAAGATGAAAAAATGCTGTTAAAATAGTACATGGTACAAATACAGATCCATGACACGAAAACTGTTTTGGAAACTGCCTTTTTTCCATTTGTCATGTGAAAGATGAGTTTGTGTATCAAAAAATCAACATGCATGACACATATTGGAAACAAAATTGAATAAAAATGGATTCCATTGGCTCAAGATCGTGTGGAGTTCCCTGATCACACGTTCAGACCATTTTCAATACAATCCGTGTGGCTGTGATAGTTTCAAAGCGCATAGACTTACAACTTTTAAGTATCTCCACGCATATGAAACTATGTCAGAGACTGGCATATCTCGGGCGCTATCTGTACGCTTTATTCAGAGTTTCCTTTATTAAGTCGGAAACTTGAATGATAGTTTTTTTTTTATAAAATCAACTAATATTGATGCCCTAACCTCAAATAAAAAGTCTTAACACGTGCTTAAGAACACAAAACTTCAGTATTAGCATTACATGGACAATCTTTAAAGGGTTAATAACTGTACTAAGACTGTTAAGCATCTTCCAGACACATGTTAAGACTATGTGCCTTAGCACACCTACAATAACGCATTCTTTCAACACGTTTAAATGTCACATATTTCTATGGTGTTGACAAGTCAGCCTTCAATAAGGGTGCAGCAGTACACACACCTTACCTCCTCGGCCAAACTCGACCAAAAGGGGACCGTTGAAGCGGAAAGATAGACCATCTTCCTCCACTCACCACACACACACCGGGACCATGGGTGGTCATTTTTAGCCAAAATGAGGTGAAACTGTGCAATTGAATTATGGATTTTCATGCAGGAATGGGCAAAGGTCAAAAATTGGTCCAAACGTCCGGCAAATGGCCCTTTGTCGGAAGTCTTTTTGCCCTTTGCCTCAATTGTTGTAGCTTCACAAGGTAACATTTACTATAAAAGCAAAAAAAAACCATTAACTATCAATAGAACAAAAATGTTCTATTTTTGTATGAATAGATTATTCTTATTATTTTTTTCTTCTTTTTCTTCTTATTCTTCTCTTCTTCAGGTTGGGGTGCCTATCCGCTAGAAATCACTGTTGATAAAACGTATCAGTAATTTAGTATTTTCTTGCAAGCAAAACATGTCAAACCTCAAAAACCAAAACTTTTTACACGAAATACTTCTTCTTTTTCTTCTTCTTATTTGATGCAACAATTGTAGAGATACGCGTGTCTCTATAGCAAAAGCTTTTTTGATTTTCCCGTGCTCTTGCGGTAGGTTTACTACTAAACTAAATATTTGCTCACATAGCGAGACCGTCATTTGAACCCATCGCGAGCTTGTTGCTATTAGAACAGTGCGCCTAGCCGACTGCACCACGGGACCGACCCCCGTACACGAATGCTTAAACCGCTATAAAAGTGTAAAAGACAGAAAGACGGATCGAATATAGAGTTTTCAAAGTTTTGACGCTTTTTGTTTAACAAATTCTGGTAGTTTCAATGGAAAATGGATAAAGTTGTTTTTTAATGTAAATTTTTGAACGTTACCAAAATAAGCACACTTTTTTATATTTGATCCAGTAATTTTTGAAATGTAATCAGTAGAAAGAACAGCTTCAACCCAAAACAACCTATTTTCAAGGGCTAAGCCCTTTCGGTGGCCTATATGCTTCCACCGATTGATCATATTAATGCTTAATCTACTTGCAAGCCCCTTTCCAGACCACGCCCTTCACTGCTCCCCATTACAATGATTTTGTCAATCAGCATCAGCACAATTCCATTCGAAAACACAGCAAGCAATCAAGCAAGAAGTCCGTGCTTTGCCCTACACTGTACCCAGTGTGCCCACACGTGGACGGCGTAATGATTGGGCGCAATCGAACCGACCGAGGGCGAGATTTTCGGCTGCCAAGCCGTGTGTTTGGACAGCTGGGAGGCTGGGTTCAAGTGCGCAAACTTCACGCCAAAGACAAACAGGTTGATAGATGATGACGAAGGGTTTGAAGTTATAAATAAAACATCCTGCAGCAGCCGTCGCAATGTGCTGGCGCAATCACATTAAAGATCACATTACGGACGTCATAATGCGCGGCTGCTGGGATGCATGCCAGATGGGGAGCGGGCAGCGCGCGTGCGGCAACGATAATCACGAACTCATGCGACCGGGCTGGCACTTTCCAGAACGCGCCGCGCGGAAAAGTGGGTAACCTTTAAGCCAGACCGCCGACCGGTGCTGCCCGATCGGTCAATCGCAAATTGCAAAAATCGCTCGCTAATTATCGGTTTCGGTGGCGCCTGCCGGCACCACCTGCTCTTACGTCAGCCCCCGCCGGGCGTTAGAACAGGTTCTCGGGCGCCGAAACCGCTACCGAACGGACGGACGGAGTGGTCCAGCATGTTCTTGACCATGGCCCACAAATGTTGTGAAGAGGCTGTAATTAGATCGACCGGCACGGTTCTCCCCCGTGTCCACCGACTTTCAAAACCATATGTGTGCGCGTGTGTGGGTTGGTTTGGTGCAGCACAGCAGCACCGCAACTCTTCGCTATCTAATCATCAAGCGAGAGCAGAAATAAAAGCACCAACAAACCTTGAAAGTAATGTAATGCCTTTCGTTCGGTCCGCGTACCATGACCTACGCGAGGGGGTGGAGTCCTCATACACACACACAGACACACACACACACAAACGGGGGGTCCAAAAATAGGAAAAACTCGCGACTATTTTTAACACCACACCGAATTATGTACGCCGCGGCGTCGTCCAACGAAACGGCAGGAAGCGGTCAGGCAGTTGCAACAGACCCGCCACCTTTCCCTCCCGGTACGGTCCACTGCACTTGGCGTCGTTTCGCATCGTCCGGTGTGTGTGTGTGTGTTTGCTGCGTTTGTGTGGTCACACGCGCCGTTTTGATCGTTGAAGGTGACCATCACATCTTCATCAGCCCACAAACACACCCCAGGGGGGTGGCCCGACCCGATCCTTTTCGCGCCCGAACACTCACTTGCCACGGCCCACGGTTCCTGGTTGCGGGCCGCTTCCAGCGTCCGGTTCACCTCCCGCCAGCAGTCGCCCGCCGGCCGCAGCTGCTCGTCGGCCACCGTGCCGATGCGGGCCAGCACCAGCCCCAGCGCGTCCGCGGTTGATTGTGGTTGGACGGTGTGGCCACCGGCGGCACTGAGCACTAGCAGCACGGCCAGCCAGCCCGTCACACCCGTTGCTCGCTCCATTTGTACTGACAACACCCACGCACACGTTGCCTCTCAGGTCAACCACGCAGCGTAACCTGCTCGCGCGACGGCTCGATGCGTACTGTGGGCCGCGCTGGGTCCTCACCGTCCACGAAACAGCGCCTGACGCCACTGCTGCTGCTGTTTGTTATTCCGCCGCTACCTGTCACCAACCACTGGCGGAGAGCTGCTCGGGGCCTAGGTGCCGTGTCTGCTCGTTAGAAATGTATGCGGTTTGTATGATATGAATCGTGACTAGCATTACAGCGCACTCCGTGTTCTAGCCACGTCGTAAAGCCTATTCTTGCTGCTGCTGGGCACATCCTGGAATCTAATAAACCGCCCGCCCGTGGTTGAAATGCGATCTGCCGCCGTATCTGTTTTGCATTTTTAGACGCTTTCGATTCGCCCCACGGGTAACAGGCCCTCACCGCAGGCGCGCGGTTCGCCTAAAGCCGCTTCCTGGTGGTGGCCCAACGGTGGTGAAAGTGGTCCAACATTTGGCGCTTAACCTTCGGTCGCATCTTTTTTATCCAAGCAACCAAGCAACCAAGCAAAAAACCGTGGGGAGGGGAGAAAGTGAACAATTCCACGCGCGACTGATTAAAAATGGGGCGTTAGCAACGGCTTCAACCAACGGGAACCGACCGAATCTCGTTAGAATCTGGCTGGCGGGCCAATTAGCACTCGCGCACTCCGTGTTAGCATGTTCTGGGCGCATCTTGTTAACGCGTCCCGGGACAGACAGGTCACTCGCTTAACCAGACGCACAACTCTTCCGACCGCTCTTGCGCTGCGATGTTGGGGAAGATAGGTACAGGCGGACACGTTAAGGAAAATGTTAAAAGCCTAGAGATATATAAATGCAGTGGCAATGAAAACGTGCATACTTTATCTTATACTCCTGTATTTTATCAGACAATGTGTTGATGTCTCTATTTTTTGTGCATTTTTGAAATGTTCGGGTAAGACGGACACCTTTGAAATAGATACCTAGCATTAAACGATAAACATAAATGCAAATGATACAAAGACTATGAGTTGGATATTAACAGGACATGATAACTTCAAATATTGACTAAAAGAACTCAGAATGGAGTATAATTATATATGCGATATTTGTCATGCACAAGAAACGGGCCAACAACAAATATTTCACTGTCGGAAATACAATAATGAAAGACACTGGAAATATAATGATGAAAAATTAATAAGCGAAAAAGAAGATGACGAAGAAGATGACGAACAAGATGACGAAGAAGATGACGAAGAAGATGACGAAGAAGAAGAAGAAGAAGAAGAAGAAAAAGCAGAATAAGCAGAAAATGAAGAAGAAGAAGAATAAGAAGAATAAGAGGAAGAAGAAGAAGAAGAAGAAGAAAAAGCAGAATAAGCAGAAAATGAAGAAGAAGAAGAATAAGAAGAAGAAGAAGAAGAAGAAGAAGAAGAA
>KB668188.1:398198-417298 GCA_000349065.1 Anopheles quadriannulatus | reverse complement strand
AGAAGAAGAAGAAGAAGAAGAAGAAGAAGAAGAAGAAGAAGAAGAAGAAGCAGAAGAAGAAGAGTAAGCAGAAGAAGAAGAGTAAGCAGAAGAAGCATAAGAAGAAGACATCTGTGGAAAACGTTGGAAATTGGAAAGGGTTTACAGTATTTTTTCATATCCTGTTGCTTTCCATGTTCTTGTACGTACATACAAAAATAATCTTCAGTAATTGCAACGACGGTGCAATTCAGCTGTGAAATTAAGAATTGTTATTCCTCTTCTTACACCTCACACAATGCAGCCCTAACGCATTACTGAAATGACGGGCACAAACAGCTATCGTTGCTCCAACTTCCAGAACAACAGTCCAGAAACTCCCATTTAGGAGAATTTACTTCGAAGAAACAACTGCAGCATGGTCGATGGACTGATTAATATGACAAGCCTAAAACCTGGCTTCAGATTCTCATAGAATCTGTCATCTATTCCTGAATGATGTCGCATCAATGCCTCTTCTCTTTGTTGATTTAAGTGATCAAAGTCGTGTGCAAGATATTGAGTTTCGTGATCAGTTCCTCATCGGTGTCCGTTTTTCGCATATTCCCAAGCTTTGTCTGGTTGCTGGATGGCTAAGTCGTCGGCTCAATTACCCTTACTCGAGTCATTTGAAGACATCTGTTGATACCAATTGATAGCAGAAGTAAAATACATCAGAAATTAACGGTGTACATCTTTACCATTGGTGTCAGGGTGCTTAACCCAACAGAAAACAAGACTTTGTTTTCATGCCCGTCCTTTCACTAAGTTCTAGCTTAATAATCAAGATAACTTATTCATTCAATAAAAAAAAAGAAATGAACAATGCAGAGCTTTAGATCCGTAGTAGCCAAATAAAATCCCAAAAAGTTGGCAAATTGATTTGCTTCGTGAATTTAACCCATTTAACCGATATCATACCAACAATGTTCTCAAATGTGTTGTTTTACTTTCAGTATATGAGAAGTACCCTTCTTACCCACAGTGTCCGTCTTCACCTACCTTCCCCTAATCAACAATGCACAAAAAAAACAGAACAGAAACCCCAATCGAGTTTCACTCAAAAAAAAGTCACGCTAGAACCTTGCCGAGTGTGCGATTTGTGTGTATGTGTGTGTGTGTGTGTCTTCCGGGAATGCTTGCCGACACGCTCGGTAAACGGTTTATGTTTTACAAGCTCTCTAACATCCCGTTTGCCTGGTACCGGGCTCGTCGCACCCAGCCAGCGACATTGACTGCCAAGCTCCAAACGTACTGCGCTGCGCTCGCGGAATACGCAAACAAATTGCGCTGATGCGGCCGGTTCGTCGCCTAGCTCCGTTTGGTTCGACACCTCGCACACGCACACCGCTTTCGCACACTGTGGCCGATGGGATGGGACGAGTCGGACATTGTGCAAAGGTGTCGTGTCGGTGTTGTTTTTGTTTTTTCTGCTTCTCACTAACCCTTTAGCGCTAATAGCAACCAATTAATCAGCGATTATACTCGACCGCGACCGACCAAGTGTGTGTGTGTGTGTGTGTGTGTGCGGGTAAGTGGAGTGACCTTTGTTTGGGTGACAGCGATCATTAAAATGGATGGGACGGAGACAAAAACGAAGACAGCAGCCGAGCGATCGAAGATGCAATGGAAGGGCCCGCCCATTCCCATCCGATCGGTTTGGGAATTTGGGCTTATCTGAAATTGAAACTGCCACCAATTAAGTTAAGCAAGCGTGTTAGCGTGATGGCCTTGGCGGGGTGTGATTTATTATGGACCAATATTACCGTCGGCTCGGAAGGGCTGTCACTTTTTCCTTCTTTTTTTTTGCATCTACAGGTGACAAACCCGGCGGCTTACCTTCACCTTCGGAGACGATTTCAAAACGCCGATCGCATGCAGCTCGTAATGAAGGTGCGTTTTTGTGTTGTTTTGTTTTGTTTTGTTGTTATCTGAAATGATGTGAAGTCGTATGCATAGCTGAGCCGCTGAAAAAAAGCGATTAAAACTTACAATTTACGATCGACAATCTAGGTGAGAAGGAATACAGTTTTCATAACTAGATGAGATGGAGCAATGGGGCAGGGATGAAGCACGACATGGCGGGGCCACAGTCTCTTCTAATATTTACGAACGGATTTTGTGAAAGCCAAAGTTACATCACACGCAACATGGTTAAATTAAAATTTCTAATTAATTCGATCATTCCAGCGGCGACCATCATGCATTAAATTCAGAAACAGAAATATGAAATTCAAGTTGATTAATATTAAAAATCCAGTTAGTGGCACATAAGTGTCGCTTTCTTTCTGGCTAATGCGGGCATGCTTTCTCTATAATATATGTTTTGCCCACAGCATGGGAAAGTAAGAGTTCCGGTGGTACAGCCGTGAAGATCATAGGTTCAGGTTCAAATCTCGTACAAACCGAGTCGATTATGATTATGGTCCAAAAATATGAGATGAAAAGAGTCAAAATCAGCCTCTCTTAAGATGACAATTAGAGACTCCCTATAGGATTTGATCTGATTTGATGGGACAGATCTCGGCCATGGTCTCGGAGCATCAAAGCATTTAACCTTTTCAGGCCTGCCTTGGATTATCGACCACTCACTGCACTCACTTTAGACTATAAATGATAGCGAATTATTTTCTCAATTATTTGAGGTAAGCTCAATTTTCTTTCAGAGTTCGTTATTAATTTATTTTTCAAAAATTACTAATAATTTTATTTTTTAGATTTTCTTTTCATTCCCCTTCCTGCTACGTCCGGGTATGTCATATATTTTGTATGGGAAGTAATACTTTGCAAACTTCAATAACTTTTGTTGTACTAAATTGTAAAATTGAATACAAAAATAAAGACATTATTCTTACTTACTTCATGAAAGTAATGGAAACTTTAAAATTTTGTTTATTGTTTTTATGTTTTGTGATATGGGATAATCGTTTTTTTACAGACAGTCATCAATGCTACAACATATGTAATTTTGTTTTATGTCAGATAAAAGAAATTTTGTTTTACAAAAATAAGATTTTTTTTATACACACATTTTTTTTAATTTTTTAAATTGAAACGTGATACATGGATTTTCTAAAAAACACGTAGTAGTCTTCTTTTTCTTCATATACTCTCTCTCTTTTGATAATATTTTAATTATATAAATGTTTTTAGACCAAGAGAGCAATGTTATTCAACAGAGAAAAGTAAGGCTTAGTTAGCATTTTTCATGAAATATTTTGGTACAAAATTGTATAAAACTTAATACTTACTGTATAATACTAAATACCTAAAGGTATCCACATTTAACGGTTTCCAAACGTTCGAAACCCTCGTTAATGAATGTGTTGTGATAAGACAAAATATGAGATGATGTTATTAATTTAAATGCAAGTGTTACGATAGCTCCTATTCAAACGATGCCTTTATTGCTACTAAGACGGATAAATCCGGCTCGAAGGACCAATGTTACGATAGCTCTTATTCAAACGACGTCTTTATTGCTACTATTGCTGCCGATGTTATCTCTACACAATTCATTCCCGAGTTCATTTGTAAATTGTATGAAACTCAACAAAGTGAAGTTTTTGAACATTTACGCTTTAAAATAACTCTTTGCTTACTTCAATAGAAACTGAATGCTGGAAAAACACAAACAAAAAGATAATTTCCATCGCAACAGAACTTTGTACCGGTCAATCAATCATTCGCAACACTCTTCCTATCGCTCTCTCTTTCTCTCTCTGTCTCGCTCTCTCTTTCTCTCTCTCTCGCTCTCTGTCTCGCTCTCTCCCTGTCTCTTGCGGGCTTTGTGTGGCTGCGTAATCGTTCAAATTTGCATTTCCATTTTTATGACCGTCCCGTGACCCACCGTGAGCGCTTCTTCTTGTCGAAACGAGCGTCATCACGCACGCCAGTTAAGATGTTTTGCTTTGCTTTCCTGCCCCTTCGCCCCTACTCTCCCCCCCCCCTTCTCTCCTGCCCTTCTTACCCCTCTTTGTGCTGCTCGTCCACCCTCATCAAAACCCGTCCAGTGTGCTGCAGACACGCGGAATGTGATTTGTGTTTATGCACATAATATTGTTATTATCTTTGCATTGATCGATAGCACCACACACACACACACACCTACCCTTTGGTCCCCGCAGCGCCTCCCGACTCGCCCAACGGGCGCATTTATAAATTCAGCGCGCAGCAAGGCGACGGGGCCGATTAGGAAGCGAAACAGAACCCAGTCCGACAAGTTTGGCGGCGTGAGCCGGGAAGCGGCGAAAGAAATGCGCCAAACGTGCGGCGTTTGACGTCGTTCGTCGGTGGGGAGTGTCCAATGTAAACCATCAAACAAACAGACAAAACAAAACAAAAAGAGGCCCTATAGGCCGATTAGCCAGCTGCTTTGCACGCGGTTAAGGGTGCTTGGGGACACCCACTTCACGCCCGGTGGGCTCTCAGCGCCGGCCGGAAGTGTGTGCGATGGGAACTGCTTCAACCCGACCCACCCGAGCAAGGATGCCACGGGGTTTGGGAGACATCTTGACACCACGGGAGCGCGCACCAAAAAAAACACCAAACACCCCAAAAGGAAGACACAAAAAGCACAATCGCCAATTACCACCCGCGTCGAAATGAGGCGCACGCGGTGCATCGCTAATCATGCTGGGCGTTTGCACCAATCGTCACACACAACACACATAACGCAATACAAACAAAACGGGCGAGAGAAAAAAAACAGCTCGTTCGCCTTGAGACCGGTACGTCACCGCACAGCCACCGGACCGTTTTCTGCGGGAGTCTCCGGGGGTCTCCGCACAGAGTCGTAAAATCTGCCATCCGCCCACACGCCTCAGCACGTGGCCAAACATTGCACTAATAGCTTTCGTTATCGGTAATGGGCGGTTGCAAAAAAAACCCTTAATTTGATTTGCTTTCATTAAAATTGTACCGAAATTGACACCGCGAAAGATGGATTGCTCTCGCTGCGCTTTAACGTCACTCGCGCAAAACTTTGAACGACAACGGAGAGCTTTTTCGTGCAAGCTCTCGCGAAAGCTTTCAAAGCGTAAACCCAATCGGAGAGCTTAACGGTGTGTGCTTGAGCTTTGGTGCAAAAGCTTTGTCGACAAGAATGCTTCGATTTCGAATTCAAACGCATCGTGCGACCATAACAATGAAACGGCAGTTTGGCAAAGCAATATACGTCATCAGCATTTTTGTATGTTGGAATGTGCGGTGGTTTGTTTGGGGACCGTTTTCGTTTTCGGCGGCGCGCTCTGTTTGGTCAACTTCGTTACCGCTTTTGTTTGGGGACATTGTGTGTGAGTGTGTGTGTGTGTGTGTGTGTTTGCTGAGTACGGTCATTCACCACTCTACGCACCAACTTAAAACCATGGACATAAACAATCAATTGTTGTGATGACGTACCAAAACTTCACGAAGTTGGCGTTACAGTTACCTAACCTAGCGCTCATTTCTTGCTGAGTCTTTTGCTTTTGGTTTTATGTTTTTGCATGTGTCATATAGGCCTGCTGAGCGAGGCCAAGCAGTCTCTAGCTAAGTCACAACTAAAGTGCATTGGTCCTAGCGGTGTTTGATACTAACTTCAAGCTGGAAGAGAATTACTGGGTCTGTATTGACTACATAGCAGCAGGTTTGATCTGTTGGAAGCGCCATGTTTTGTATCTGTCAATATGTAGACAACATGAGCAAAGGTAATCCAAAGATTTAGCAAAGATCTAGGAAGGTACCAAACTTCAGACTCTTAGTTACTAATAAACTAACGCGCTAGAGATGTTCTATTACCTATACAATAAGATCATATAGGAGCTAAAGAGCATGTACTCAACTTGTCGCAGCATGATAGTAGAAGGGCTAAGCTCTAGATATACGAATATACTTGAAAATTCTACTTGAAATCTTCACTGTCTCTCTCTCTCTCCCTTGTTGGCCGGCTCACGATAGAGCAAGCTGATGTGACATGGCCCGGTCAACAATTATTCTCCAGGATGCTCGGTCCCTGGCTGTAGCCTCCCATCCATGTAGACAACCGATCTTCAAAAGGTCGCTTGCTACATTTGATCCAGTCATCGAGCTCGCTTTGCTCCCATGCTCCTCGTGCCGCATTGGGGATCGCTGTTGAACACCTTCTTGGTGGGGCATAAGCCCGGCATCCTCATAACATGGATGAATGCTCGATTCGCCGTACAGCTCAGCAAGCTCATGGTACATCCTTCTCCTCCACGCTCCATGCTCGAACACACCGCCAAAGATGGTCCAGAGGATGCGTCGCTCAAACACGCCCAGAGCGTTTGCATCCTCCGCTCGGATGGTCCAGGATTCGTGTCCGTAGAGGACCACCGGGCGAATCAATGTGCGATATATCACACATTTCGTGTGGGCTCGAAGTCTTCTGGATCTCAGCAGTCGGTGAAGCCCAGAGTATGCACGATTCCCCTGCACAATGCGTCTTCGGATTTCGCTGCTGATGTCGTTGTCCGAAGTTACGACCGTCCTGAGATAGCAAAACCCCTTTACGTCGGGTGCGTCTCACACACCTTTGCTGTTGTCCTGCCGATGATGTCGATGTCATCCGCGAAGCCAAGAAATTGGAGAGATCGGTAGAGGATTGTGCCACGGATGTCGTTGTCTAGACCCGCGCCTCGAATGACACCTTCCAGGGCGATGTTGAAGAGCAGACAGGAGAGTCCGTCACCTTGCCTCAGATCCCTGTGAGATTCGAACGATTCGGACGTCAAGCTCGATACTCTCACCTTGCACTGCACCCCGTTGATGGTGGCCTCTACCAGCCGGATCAACTTCCTAGGGAAGTGGTACCGCTGCATGATGCTCCATAGCTCCTTGCGGTCTATGGCGTCGTAGGCCGCCTAGAAGTCGATGAACAGGTGGTGCGTTGGGATCTGGCGCTCTCGGCAGTTCTGGAGGATCTGCCGTAGAGTGAAAATTTGGTCGGTGGTGAATTTGCCTCCAGCAAACCCAGCTTGGTAGCTGCCGACAAAATTTGTAGCAAGGAGCGCAAGTCTGCAGAACAGGATCTGGGACAGGATCTTGTAGGCGGCATTCAGGACTGATGGCTGTGATGGCTGAAATCTCCACTGCTGTACGCAAAAGCTGCTAAGTAGCTAGAGATCTCTCCTTCGGGCTCTCAGTTTACGTGTCAGCTGACATCTCGAACTGTTCTGAAAGCAGTATAAGACGAAAAGCAGATGAAACACAAGAAGCTTTATTAGGAGATGGCACGACAGAGAAGAATCCCTATCCTTCTAGATCCTGTTCATCCTGGGATTAGCGGACGTATTACGTTGAAATAGTCTGCTTAACTCCCGGAAGCCGTTCAGAAAGTGCGTGGTATTCGCTCCAACAATTGTGTCGTGTATTGAGAACAGAAGAGACCTTTGTTGGATTAAATTCACACAAAAAAAGGCATCAGTAGGTGTCATCTTACATCGAATGTTAATTGTACAGGCTTGCCCTCGATTTACAGGGCTACCCACAAGCTATTGGTTTGTTCCCCTAATATTTTGGGTATTCCTATAGCGTCACCATATCCTATCAATTATTGGATTGTTTCCCCGATTTATTGGAAACGTTCCATTGCACATCAATACGAATGATTCAAAAATTCCGATGAACTGCCCAATAAATCGTGGGAACGATCCAAAAAAAACTATGGGAAGCAACCACAAAATTTCGGGAATCAACCAACAAACCTTGACAAACCGTGTATTGGTTGGTTCTCGAAATTGTGCGGGCTCGTCTTCCGATTTATTCACCGTATTCTATAGATTTTTGGATCGTTTCCCCGGCTTTATTGGAATCGTTCCATTGCACATCAACACAAATGATCCAACAATTCTGAGAAACGCTCAATAAATCGCGGGAACGATTTGAAAAAAAATGAGTGAAAATGTGACCAAACAACCTTGCGAAAACCCTGCGCTCAAAAGTATAAAAGCTACAGATATATTCTCCTTCCGCCTTGTACAATGTCCCCATTACTGTCTATTTGTCAGGCCTAACATCTTGATGAGGGCTCTTTGCTCCCACTAATGGATGCGCTGGCAACACTCCAGCCTCATCAACAGCTGTCATAAGACGCACAGGTGTGCAGTTTCGTTTTATTTCCGCTTAAATCTTCACACACACACACACAAACAGCATCTCCCACAAGACTATACCCATCACTCACGGTGTGTGCGATCTTCGTTCACAATGGCATCGCAGATCTTGCCGACGAGCATTGATGCCCTGCCGCCCGGAAGCAGCCGCAAAAGTCAGCTTCATTCCGGTCGCGCATCACCTTACAGTCAATTTTGTGCAGTTAATAAAACTGGAATGCAGGAGGAGGAAAAGGAGGAGCAAGAGAAGGACATCAAAAGCTACTGGCATAACAGAATATCTCCCACAAAAAAAAAAAAAAAACTCATCCTCAGCGGTATCACAACTCTCCAAGTCGAGCTCCGGCATGCCGGTTCGGTCTACTGTTCGCTACTCGGAGGATGCAGGAGCGCATTCCGAGCGTAATGATCATCGTCATTACGATGCTAATATTCGGTCACATTCGACCGCGGTGTCGAATGGGCGAACAAAAAACCCTCCCCCCCCCCTCCGTGTCCCACCTCCCGGTACGATAACGACGCGCAGCGCCCGCACGCCGCTGCGCCAATCGTTACTGCGGTTTTGATTTTTTCACTCCCACGAGCATCCCCCGAACCCGAACTGTTCGGCGTCATCGTTTGCCCATTTTACCCGCCTCCCTCCCGCTCCCTCCTCCCCATCTTGCAAAGAAGAAAGTAAGGTACAATAAGAAGAAGAAGAAGAGCCGGCTGCCAGTGAGGGTTTTTTTTTTGTTGTACTGCCGCTCCTTTGTGCACTGCTCCATCCGTGCTCGGCAACATTACGATGCTTTCAAATCCTGCCCCAAGTGTATGTATGCTGGGGTATGCCCGGTAAGTCGAAGTGGAGAGCTGTACGAAAATTTGCTCCTTCAGCCGATTGCGTGGCGAAGTGTGGGATTTGGGCGAAGGAGAAGGAAGAAATAATTGTCGCCGGCTTAAAGCTCGCCAGGCAGAAGGTTCGAGCGCCGCTTTCATTTGCGCCACGGATTTTTGCCACTCCATTTTGAAGCCATTTGCTTTGTCCTTTCACCCCCGCGGGCGGACAAGGGATGGTTCTTCACGGCAGACGGAAAGCCCTCTCAAACACACACACACAAAGAGAAACACAGTAGAAAACGTGTCTAAGTTTATTTAGTGAAATGTGCTGGTCCACAAACCGTCCGCCGGCGGAAAAATCGGAGGCAAACAGTGGAGCAAAAAAGCGACGCGAAAGCGGCTCCTAAACAAAAGCAACTCAACATTTGATGCGCAGAGCAACATGGCCTACACACCCTCCCTACCATATACAATCCACTGGTGGGGGGGGGGGTGGTTGGTACCGGTTGCAGCGTCTAAAGTAATCACCCGAAATAATAAGGTGCAGATATGTTGGTCTTTTGTGCCGCGGCTGTTCCGTGAATGATGATGGCTCGGGAAGGATAACGCGAGACATACGAGTTGTGCTGAGAAAGGGGAGGGTGGGGGAGGGGGAGAAGAACCCACTGGAAAAGCAAAGCACACACACACACATCGACACACACACGTACAACCCACTCTTGAGACACGATGACATGAGTGGAGCCGTCCGGAGAATGTGTGCCAGCATCAGCATCGGCTTCCGGGCTTTTGCACGACCGGCGCGCGCGCTCAAACGTACATCCCTCCGAACCCGGCTCCATCATCCTCATCATCCCTCCCTATGTACTTTGCCCTGGTCCCATCCATCCCGGTGCTGTTCGAGGTTGTACACGCGAACTCGAATTGATATTAAGAAAATTCGCAGATTATTCAAATGCAGAAGCCCCGACGCTGCGGCCCGATCGTGTGCCGTCTTTAGTGTGCTCTTTTATCTTTGTGTATGTGTGTGTGCGTGTGTGTGTGCTCAAATTTTTGTTTTGTTATTGCTTCCCTCTGAACGTGTACCTTGCGATGTGGAATGAATTTACAGTGTTTTTCGGGTTGACGGTTGGCGTTGACGGTAAGCGCGTAAGCCGCCCGTCACCACTTAATGGAGGGCGATTTTGTTCACGGTAGCGAGTTGCTGCCTTGGTAGACTGACCATCAGGCGACATGTGTGTGTGTGTGTGTGTGTGTGTGTGTGTGTGTGGGTGTGTGTGTGCGTGTGTATGCACCAAAGCAAAGGGCTAAAATTATTTTAAACCAAGAACAGGTTCGCTTAATGCCTTTCCCTTCACTTCAGTTTCCTGCAATTCTGTAACATGCGAAGCGCCTGAAAGGTATGCTATTCCCGTTGCAGGCGCGCCCGGTAGTGCGGGATGTTTGCCTAGCAGGCGCATACATTTAAACCGTATCGAAATTGCACATTCTGTGTAGCTGTATAAGCACAAACAGACAATCTGTAGCACGAACCTCCCAGTTTACAACGCGATTTTTATTTCTTAAAATGTAATTCCACTAAAATAAACATGAACATTTGTCGAGAATTTTGAAGCAGCAACTGGTTGCAAGTATGCAAATTGAAGACACCTTTTCGCCGCTTTTTTATGCAATACGCGTGACAAACTGTTGTTTTTAGCAGAAATGAGCTGCAATTAATTAAACTTTTTTTTTCTTGAAGTCACTTACTTTTGGCTATGCAAATGTAATGCTCGGCATGTCGTCGCATTTTGAGAGCATTATTCTCTCATATGCACCATTCGCTGTAGAATGCGCTCATCCCTGATTTTATTTGTTACTAATATGACCGTAACCTTCTTTCTTCTTTTTCTTAGACCTTATTTTGCTCTTCATATTGTATTTTTTGGTCATGTTCTTAAGATGATCCAAAAAACCATAAATGGTACGTCATAAACAGTACAATGTCTGATGACGCTTGTAGTAAGATGAGTCTGATTAACGAAATATCAAACGTAATCAGATAAGACATGCTAAAACCATACACATCTTTAAGGTGTTTTAAATTGTTCTTTAAGATGTTTTTTTTCTCATCACTTTTCGCTTTAATTTTCCAACACAAATAACATACAAAATAAACACCCGCAACACATACATTCCAGCGCTCAGCAGGACCGCTTGTCAAAAAATAGCGTAAAGAGTGTAAAATTCCTTCGACAAACAAAATCAATACTGGCTTTCAAGCAACAAACAAAAAAGAAAGCAAACCGGCACAATCAACTCCCGCAACCCGCAGCAGTTCTCCACCCCTTTCAACCTGAAACTACTGCCGAAGAACACTGCAATGGTCGCTGCTTCCGGTTTCCTTCTCGCAACGGGACCAGCAGAAGCAAAAGTGTACGGCACGAGAGGCAGGCCCGCATAGCCCAGCCTCCAACCCCACACACACACACACACACACAAAGGTAATCGCTTACATCAAGCACACCGGGGACCGGGGCCCGTCAAGATGACAGGGCTGCGCTGTACTGGCTTCCCGCCGCCTCCGCCCCAGCAAAGGAAAATTGGCCGTCGGTCGGCTTTTGTTTGGCACTGACAGGTCCCGCAACGAAAGGGGAAACAGCAGGCACAAGCAGGCTGAGGGAAAGGATTTTTTTCCTTGCTTCTTTTCGCTCGTTGTCATCTGTCAAAAGCCGCTCCCCCTGGCGCGTGGGCGATGATTGCGGGCTCTTGTGTTGCCTAATGGCTGCCACCGCGCCGTCACCACGCCGTCGCACGTCCAGCCGAGCGTTAATCGACGAAACCCTCGGTCCTTCCTACGGCTCCTCTTACGTTCTCTTCTCACTGGCAAGATGAAAGGTAGTGTTTCGAGGCTGTCGGGGGAAACCCTCCCCCTCCCCCCCCTACCCCAACAATGGTACTGGGTAGAGAAAATGGCTCAAGAAAGTACGTCGAACAGCAAAAAAACACGCCCGACAGAAACACGAAACTTGAAGACACGAGGTTCGCCAACGCTGGGCATGTTCATTGATTTCTGCTGTACCCATCTACTACCGGTGTCATTGCCACTGCCCACTGGAAGAGGAGGAGGCTGCTGGAAACGCGTCTCAAATGGGAACGGGGGGGGTGAGAACAGCACCGGGCCAAAGGTGGACGGGCCAGTTAATTTCATTTGCTCCTTACACCGGCGCAACTGGTTGCGAAGCGGTTCGCGATAGTTGTGTGACGGCACCGTTCGACATCAAACTGTGCTACTACTTTCTCTTGTTCCTTCGTTTGCCTTACCCTTCCGAACACCATCGTCGAAAATTGAAGCGAAACAGGATCGCTAAGGGCCGACCCGGAGGGCTCCCCTGCTGTTGGATTTCGGCACAGACGCGATGCTCACTTTGATTTCCGATTCCCGGCAGGCATCGGTGGGCTGAGACGAGTCGGGCGGAACATTTCGGGATCAATTAGGAGAGGTTGATTCCTGGTGTTGGCTGGCACTACTGTTGTTTGAGGAGTTCCGCCGGTCGTTCGTTCGTTTTTTTACTATTTTAGCTAGAAGGCTATTTTTTCCTTTCCCGAACTATGCTGAACGTTTTTTTGTGTGTTTTCGACGATCGATTGCATACACTGCGGACAAACAGCAGAACCCAGCGACGCCTAAAGTTAGGCAAAGCGCGCTACTTTTTTAACCCTTTTTAAGAGCTGTGCGACATTGGCTGAGCCTTTTTAAGCCGCGTGGGCCCCATGGGGCTTTCTCGAGTGGATAAAAAAACTTTTTCACTCACTAAAGTTTCGCAGGCACTCAAAACTCGTCAAGTTCTCAGACGCAAACACGTGGTCAACGTCAATTTTTTCTCACTTTGAGAAACTGATTTACACCGTCTAGCGCATGTCAAACATACGGCCCGCGAAGCCTTTCAATCCAGCCCGCGCAGAACTTTGGTAGTTATTTGCATGCAATTGAAGTAAATTGTAGATAACGATACGATTCTAGTTCAAGTCCTTAATAAGTCCTTCACGACGAGTCCTTTCGCCGATCGCAAGCACCATGTGGTGTAGTGGGTGATGGGGAAAAAGAAAAATGGACCAAAAACTTAAGCATCTCAATGATATATTTTAGTATCACAAGGTAGAATTTAATTCACCACCTAACTCTCCGCCCCTTCTTCCCTCCCCATCCAACACCGCTCAACTGCGGCCCGTGGGAATATTTTCAACCCTAATCCGGCCCGCGTCCCGAGTTTGACATCACTGGTCTAGCGTAACTAACTAAGGACAGTCGTTTTTTCCCCGATTTGCGAACAATCCTGGAAGACATAGGTTGATTGATTCAGAACTGTTTGTGTAGGATGTACGGCCTATTTCGCCGCGTAGACTGGTATGAGAGGGGAGATAAACTCCCGAGCAAAAGCCTTGAGAAAGGCTTACACCCCGAATCGAACCTCCGCCTTTCGAGCCACGGATTTCTCAACGAAGTCTTGCCACTCTTGATGAGAATCGAACATCCCAATATAAGCAATGCCTACCTGAAAACATGAATAAATAACTTAAAAAGTTATACTGGAATTCTAACATGTTTTTGACAATTTCTGCGGTGTTCTCATCAGGAGCTTACATGCTTCATCAGCGATGGATACATTTTCCTTTACAATTCTCGTTTAAGTATGCACTACTGGAACACAACTGGACTTTAGTTAATGGGATTTCTGGTTAATGGGAAAATAGATGTAGTGCGTGTTGCCTATGTGTGGGCGTTATAATTCATTGCCTAACCTCGAGGGTGTGGTTTACCTATGCAATTTTTAATCAAAGGTGTGTTCTGCCTATCTCAAAATCCAACTGTTTGATAGGTGCAAAATGCTATTTCACATATTTGTGTATTTTTTCAAATTTTAAAACCAGTTTTACTTGCCTTATTACGAAAAAACCAATTGAGTGTTTTTGTAATAATATAATATAATACGTTTCAAAATCTGACAAAAATTCAAATAATATACAAATAATAGAGATGCTTCTTCAGCTATATTTTTAAGTATTTCAAAAACTGTTGAGACACTTTCTTTGTGATGAAAAATAAAAGAAATATCTATGTTTGACTAATTTAAAATTGAAATTCGCTCAATTTTACCACACCAAATTTTTCGGTATGAAACTCTCTGAAATCATACCATATCCGTGCTTTAGTAGTATCAAGCATGGCAACTACCAAAGCCCCTCCAACGAAACCCTGCACCGGCACATCGACCCTTTTAGCGAAGCGCCCGTGCGAACACCGCCAACACCGGCTTTGTGGCATCAAATCACAAACACGGCCTACTTCCTAAATCCTTCCATCCCCTTTCCCACCACCACCCGTTCCACGCGGTACGACAGCAGGGACCCATGTTCACCGGTACGGTACACATCGCCGCGAACAACTCCCGCTGCTCCACCGACTGGGCTGCGCGAACTTGATTACCGGTGCCGGTGGATTCGCTGTTTTTCCACCCGCTTTGTCGTCACCGTCGTGTTCGCCGTCGTCGTCGGTTGCATCTTGGGTTGCCGCCCCGGGGGCCCTCCGCTGTGCCGTGTGCGAGCGCGATGGCTGCATTCGGGTGTGTCTGTGTCTGTGTGTGGGGTGTGTTTATGTGCTTCAGAAAAAGCCACGCTGCAAGCGCGGTAATGGTACTTCAACGCCGACAGCAAGGTAGGAAAAGTTTTGCTACACCCCTTACCCCTATCCGCATTGGAATGAAGAGCGGTAAAGGGCCGGGCGGGATGTCGCTGCACGTGCACGGAAAAGTCGCACGCGTAAGCCGGAAGGCGGCCGCACCCGTGCTGGCGAAAGTCATTTCCACACGAGCACTCAAGGGCAACCGGTTAGTGCCGGTGTACTGCACGGTTTGAAGTGTATGTTCCTTCCCCTCTCCTTACCCCTCTGCCGCTCTTGTTTTTTTTTTTTGCCTTTTCCGCGACTCGGTTCGCCCCTCGAAGATGCTGATGATCCGCAGGCGATATCTCGCAGCGAGTGATGTCACTGACGTTGTGGAGCGTGCGCGCGCGCGTGTGTGTGTGTGTGTATGTGTGTGTGTGTGTGTGTGTGATGCGGCTGACGGTGCACGGGACCGTTCGGAGTCAAATTTCGCGCAACGGTTTCGTCCTAAAATTTGCAAAACCTCTCACTTCCGGCCTGACAGGGGGTACAGGGGTTGCTGGCCGGGCAAATTGTTCCATTTCTGCCGCGATGAGTTCGATCACGTTTTGTAGCATATTTAGGTATTTGTTTAAAATGTTTTTATTTAACCAAATTAAAATGACGTTTTTGCTGCTAAATGAAGGCATCACTAAACACTATCCATTGGCTGGCGCTTTGCATTGGCTGGTGAAAGAACTAATGTGCATTAAATATCAAAATAATCACTGTTGACGCCAAGTAAACTGTGCATCCTTACGTCACTGCTTCGCATCCGGTTCGAAGGACCAAAAGTGATCTCAATCAGTCAATGTTTATTCTCTGTCAAATACATTCTGCCTATTTCGAGTTGTTGTTCTAAATTGGTTCATATGCTGTACTAAATCCTAGCCTTGTGCTAAAAACAGTCCTAATTTCTTTCCTTCATTAAATTGAATGATTGAAGCATAGATTCTGTAAATAAGTTTGACCGTTGCTGCTTCCAGTAGAGCATTTATCTTTTACCTGTCTAGGTAAGACCATGTGATTGTTGAAAATCATCTGCTTTGCATTCTTATTCCTGAAAATGAGTGTCCCAAAAGTATTTAATGTATGTTAAGAAATTAAAAATGAAATTGATAAAATGTGAAAAAATATTCTATACCAATGTTGTTAATTTAAAGGGTTTAAAACAATGGTTGCATTTATTTCCAAGTGAAAGCAATGTGTTGCGAATTGATGAAATTTCATTTGTTTTTTTTTTATCACACCCACAAAAGCTATACAATTACACGCTAGTTGTAGTGTTTTTGTAATGTTAAATGAAAGTTCTGCATCAAATCTGCTCAAATGCATTATCATAACTCCTACATAAGTAGGTAACTGTTGACCTATGGACAAGAATAGATGCATTAGAGTAAAACATGAACGCGTACTGTCAAAAATTGATGCCTTAGACGTCAAAAATGAATGCCTTAGTGCCAATAATTCGATATCACAATACAAAATCGCATCCTGCGCGGGGGATAGAAAAAAAACACACACTGACAAAATACTGCTCAAAATCGCTACTGCCGGCGGACGGCGCCAAACCCCCCTGCAAGAGGTGTTGCTCAGCCGAGCATGGTGAAGCACTGGAGCTCATAAACAGCGGGTCAAAGTTTTCATAAAGCAAGCGCAAACTGCCTGCTTCCTGGCTGCTTTAGTGCTTGTTGATCTTGATTAAATTTTTGTTTTAAAGTTTTCCACTTGGTTTTTTTTGTTGTTGGTTCGCGTTCTTTCTACCTCGTACACCGAGGCCTGCCATTTCTCATCAGTCTTTCTCTCTCTCTCGCACACACACACTGTCTACTTCTCCAGCCTCAGATCGATACACTTAACTCGAGCATGGTGCAAAAAGGACCGGGACCGTGGGCCGTCGGCGTAACATAACAACAAAAACAAACAGCTAAATGAACGTCCACCCGGAAGTCAAAAGGGAGAGGGGAGTCAACGGAAGGTTGGTTGTCGCACAGGGAAGTCGTAGGTGGAAAGTGCGCGCCCGGAAAATGTCCCACCTGCCGACACACACACACACACATTCGATTTGAGCCGAAAACGGTTTGACTTCCGCGAAACGGCGCGACGGAAGCGAAGGAAGCAAGCGCAACAAATAATAGCAGAACAAAAAAAAGAAGAAGAAGAAAAACAACACTCACACAGAAACTTTCTCGTGATAAATCTAGCCGAGAAAATGGCACCAAAAGAAAGGGGAAGAGAGGCAGAAGCAGATGAGGAATGAGACAGGGTGACAGCAACAGAGAGAGAGAGAGAGAGCAAAAAAACGAACCCGGTTGGTGGTGAGCTGCTTAAGTGGAAGAGGATAAACAATTTTTCACCCCATTCCACCCGCTGGTGGCTGTGAGTACACGTGCCACGAGTGCTTCCACCCTCCCTCACCCTCTTCCCTCCTATACATGCTGTGCACTGTGTGCAAATGTGCAAGTTCGGTGGGTTCGCGCTACCGAGATAAAATGATACATTTATTGCTAGCAGCTGGGTACGAACGTCTGCCGCACTGCTCCGTTCCCCTTTTCCTGCTGCAACCCGCCACTGCCTTCCGATGGGTTCACGATGGGGGAGAATGGTTGGGGAGGAGGGGCTGTGGACGAAAGTTTTTCTTCGCCAGAAAAGAAAAGAAACGCTAGGCACGGCATGACACGACAAGTATTTTCTAGCGCGGGCAAGCGGCAAGACTGCAAATGGATCGGTATTGGGTACAAAATCTATTAGCCAGACGGCCAGAAGGGGACCTGCTCTGCATACATCGATCAACCAGTGTTTTCACACCGACACACACACACACACACACACACACACTGTAACGAGACACCATTTGGCACGCCACAAACTACACAACGTTGCTGCACGCTGCTGCGTACTAAAAAGCTGTTAAAAGTTCGCAAATGTGTTGCGCTTTGCATACATTGAGGCGCTTTGGGGGGAGAGAGAGACAAAAATCCACCAACCGACCGATCATGCGTTCGGTGAACCGAGTGTGGCAAGGAGAAGGGCGAGGCGACGAGTGCCGATGAAGGCGTGTGCATGGTTTCGGTTGTAAATGTAATAATTAAAAAGCATTGTGTACTTTACCGCTTTTACCGGCGGCAGGCGACACCACTTCAAAGGGCAAAATGGCCACACACACACACACTAACATACACAGGCGTTGCAACAATGCTCGAGCAGTGGAACAAAGGCAGCAGCGCAAAAACATACATAAGTTTATCTTTTGTACAGCGCATGTTGCATGGTGTTGCATAATGGACAACACACACACACGCACAATTTTCTCGCTATGTGTGTGCATGTGTGGGTGTGTATTTATTTCACATCCGGATGAGATGATTCGCCCCTCAAAAAGGTGGCAAAAAAGAAGAAAAAAAGCTGAACAAAACAAAAGTTAATTGCTATTTACAAAAGGGCCACGAAATGAGGAAAGAAAAGGCCATTCTCGCTCTTTCTCTCTCTCTCTCTCTCTCTCTCTCTCTCTCTCTCTCTCTCTCTCTCTCACACACACACACACACACAAACAGATACACACACTTGAAATGGAAAACTTTATTCGCTTTTGCATGATGGATGACACCGATCCAGGCGCTTGAACGGAAAAGGAATGCAAAACCGGTGCCAACGGGTGAACTGGTAGCGGAAGAGGGGCTACAAGTTTTAAAACAGTTTACACTGTATCTCGGCAAAAGTAGTTACTCTTAAACACACATGCACACACACACACACTGTGTTCCTGTGCAGTGCAAAGTCATTCGGCAAAGTTGGCAACGGAGAGTCGTTTGCGTTCCGCTCCGCATCATGATGATGGGACCGGCAAGTTATCTTGGCCATTTGGTCCATTCGTTCGTACTGTGGATGGGAGGAGTTGAGGGGTACAGAAAGTTCTGGTACTTCCCGTTGGTTTCGGGAGGACAGACAAGATTAACAGCAGAGAAGAGCAGCAGCGGCAGCAGGGAAAGGAAGCAGAATTTGAGCGAAAAGCGGCAGAGCATACAGGTAGAAAAAAATAATAAAAACACACACACACATAGGCCTGTGAGTAAGGCAAAAAAGATCATGACTGCTCCATTGGGCAGCAGTAATCAATCCGAAGCATCACCATCATCATCAGCAGCAGCAGCAGCATTCGTTCGGGCCCTCTCTGCCATCTCGGTCAACAATCAAACTGCAAATTAATCTCTGGAGATGCTGCTGCTCCACATTGGAGCTCGTTGTGTGTGAGTGTGTATGTGTGTGTGTGTTTGTGCACCGACCGAAGCCATAATCGAGAAACCGCTCGACAAAAGTCGAGTACCGTACCGGTAACGCACCTTGATGCGAAACTATTCTACCTGTATTTGTGTGAGTATGTGTGTGTGTGTGTGTGTGTGTGCAAAACTCACCCCAAGCATGACCACAAAAAATGTTACCCCTCTCCCCCCCCCCTCCCCCCACATACCCGAGAT
>KB668188.1:380047-398052 GCA_000349065.1 Anopheles quadriannulatus | reverse complement strand
CCCCCCCCCCCCCCCGTTCTCTGCGATGCCTCCGAAGTCTATTAAAACGCTCGCCTAAATGTAGGCAATGCGCCGTACAAAGGGCGCCTTTTTGTGCAGGAAAAAAAAACCAGCCGGCCCAGAAACAAACGAAGATTTGCGGCACAGATAGTCTCGGGTGGCCGATTGCGCGAGAGAATGGAAGGACGATGAGCTGACGGGTTTTGAGGCACACACACACACGAACACATCCACCCCCTTCACACATGTTCCGTTCGTTCGAGCACCGATCATGGAGAAAGATTAATGAAAGTTTCATTTCGGGCAAGCTGAACCGTGAGATATGAGTTTTTTGTGTGTCGGTGTGTGTGTGTGATGGACCTCCGGTAACCCTCCCCCCCCCCCTTGCTTCCTTCACTCCCATTCCCATTCTCTTTACTCTCCATTTTACTCTCCGGGGCAGCGCTAAACGCAGTAAAACGCTCCCAAACACTTAAGCGACCGGTGGCCGAACGGTTTTAACAAAAAGCCCCGAGATACCCCCCCCCCCGCCCCGTGCACGAGGTACGTGGGAAGGAGGCTGTGGCTTTTCTTCGTGCTGCTAGAAACTCCCCTTTTCTTAGGGAAAGCTACACGCAAACCGAGGGGCTCGATGAAGCTCGATGCTTCATAAATGTTTGCTCATTCATCTTCACTCGTTCCCTCGGCCTTGCCCGGGAGGAAGGACCGTGGCGAACGGGGAAGGAGGGAGCGTTTTGTTTAGAGCTGCCCATACACTTTGCCAACCATTGTTCGGCGCACAAATGGTTGGCCAGAAGGAAAAAAAGGGGTTGAGACTGTGTGCCGAGTGGAAACTCGGCTCTCGGCAACGCAAGCACAATAATACGGGGCAAATAGAGAGAATACAAAACAACAACAACAAAAGGGAGCAAAGAAAAGCGTTGCCCCCGTGGTGGCAGCTAGTTCGCGGTGCAGTTCGCCAGCGCTTATCGCTGCCGGCAATAAAACAGCTCGTTTATGGAGGTGTAACTATCTGTGCGGCCCGGTAAGGTTTAAGTACTCGATTTGCGCTGCTGCTGCTGCAAGGTTTGCAGTTACAGAAGGCAAACTCGTAAAGGGCTATAGAAAAGTGGGGGGAGGAAGGGGGAGAAAAAGAAAGAAACACATCCAACGCTCAACGCTTTTACGGCTTTGGCCAATTACATGCGCACTCCCGGGTCTTACAACCCGCCGGCCAATCGGGGCGCCACATTGGTGCACAACCGATTGCACGCCGGGTGCCGCCAGGCATCTGGCACATTCCTTGCCCGCTTCACCCGGGACCGGGGTGACAGCGGGTGACGAAGAATTCCAGCCATCCTGTGTGACGCTTTACCAAGAAGAATGCACACAGCGTCACCGCCATGCCACCGCACTGGCAGCCCAGCAATGGGTTTCCCGTTGGAGGGTGGGGCATTTTCAGCATTCCGAATAATTGAACGTCACAGTCACGCTCGAAATCAAAAGCGATAACCATGCACGATCGGCATGCTGGTACACCAGCTTATCACGCAAAAGATATGGCACGGTTATTTGCGGTTTCCGTGTTGGTAGGCCTCACACGCTTTTCTCCGCACCGCCAAATGGTCCAATCGCTTCAATGTCATCGGTGTAACGCTTTGTGGGTGGTTAAGTACTAATTGCGATATATTTTCCTTTTCGTTTGTACCGTTTATGATGCGTTCTTTTGTCCGTGCTTGAAAAATCTTCCAACGAAGCTGAGAGCGCCTAAATGTATACTTACATTATTTTTGATACGCCTTATTTTTAGCACTAGAGCTCATTTTCTCTCTGCAGAGCGCCTAAAGCTATGCAATATTATTTTTCCTTCCTTCGCCCTGTTTCTTCCGCGCAAAGAAGAGATTGGAATTAGGCTTCTTAGACTGTTCAAAGCGCCTGAAGATGTAGGTTGATTATTTTCGTACTGCTATTTTCCTCTTACGTAAGCAATTCCACATTGTGGTTTCGCTACGCGCCTGTAGATATGCAAAAGGGCATACAGGGTTTTCCAGAGGTTCTCATAGTTGTGGGACACTTGCTTGACTCTTTCCTATGGGAAGTGAACTTCAAAAAGGCTCCTTTGAAATTTCTGTTAGATTTGCCCAACAAGAATGCAATAGAGTCCAATTCCCTTTACTTTATGTTCATTTCACGTAAGAAGAAGTCAGTAAAGTGTCCCACAGCTATGGGAACTCCTGGAAAACCCTGTAAGGCAACGCATTTTGGGTTAGTAATGAATTTATTTGGCAGTGGAAGCAATAGGTTCGAAGTAAGTTGTTCAACATTCACTCTCAAGTTGTAAAGAATAAACTGAAAAAAAAGTTCTTAGTGTACTTCAAATACTTCTGAGTTCTAAATGCTCAGTATTGTATAATAATGTATTGAAGTAATTTGGGAATTATTTATTATGTTATTGATTTATAACATCAATGTTGGATTTTGGGTTAACATTAATAATTGGAATATGAATTCAAATAGAACACATACGAATTAGAAGGAACTAAACCATAGGATATAGATAAAACTACTTGATTAATTTGGACTGCCTGAAATGAACTGCTCGAACTACAAGAATGAACTTTGTAATGAATTATGTAAAGAACTATGGGACAAACGAATACACAGTTGCAAACAGACCGGCGATTAAGGTGCACTTTTCTCATTCTCATGAAATTTATACTAAGGTAATATCACATTCCAGTACTGTAGTGAATATATTTCACAATCAATCCCACGTGAGACGATTTCCGATTCTTCTTACTATGAAAGTTCCTTTGAATATATATAGATGCCAACTTTTTTGTATCATTTAGTCGTTCCATCATTCTATTTAAATCACATTATTTGGATAAATGTGTCAAACAAAATTCTCTCATGAAACTCATTGAAACTTATGCTTTAATTAACGCTGTAAATGACTATACAACAACGATATTATTATTTGTTTAACGAAACTTTTATGAAATGTCAAAAATGTACTAGAATTCAATGTTTTTTCTCATTTTGAAATGATTTTCGAAATGTTGAAATGTTACCACAGTGCCTGTTTCTGGAACAGCCACGTTCCTATTAGGGTTATAGTCACTAAATCATTGAAAATCGGACCATTTAAAAAAATCTCAGAATATTTTTGACTGCTCATATTGTTTTCAATAGAATATCCTACCTAATGTAACCTAAGCAGTCACAAATATATATTTTATTTGTATCGTAAATGTATGGTGTGTAATGGTAGGTTTTGACTGGGAAGATAACACTAATTTTAAGTGATCTGTATGAAAACATTCATACACTTTACCTTCTTGACACTTTAAATACATGAAAACACCGCTGTACCACTACCAATAGCCCCACTATTGTTACATTTACCCTTATTGCATACCTTTAAGCGTTTCAATTTGTATGTTCAAGTGTCTGCTCAGTACTGTCTTCGAACATTGGCGTACCTGTTGCTTAAATGAGGTGTATTTGTCGCGCTTACAGAACGTTTAACCATGAGCAACGGGTAAACGTCCAAAACCAATCGAACTTTGCACCGCTCAGTCAGAGCAAGCGAATGCGTAGTATACATTTAGGCGTCGCTAGATACGAAGCACCCAACGTAAACACGCTTTCTTATTCGAAAACCGAACCAACCGTTTCGTCCGTTGTTTTGTTCCACGTTCGGTACTCGGAACTAAATCATGCAACAATGTGATTGCCACGAATGTCGGCACTCTATTAGGCCTTACCCTGCCCCGCGGCCAGTAACCCCGGGCTCCTAGCCTCAACAGCTTGGCAATCGGAAACGCTCTGTTTTCGAATGTCAACAAAATATGCAACAAACGACACGCACGAACCAAACCTCAAAGACTCCTTTGTAGCGTTGTGTGGTGTGTTTTTTCTTATTTCCCATTTTTTCTTAGCTTTGCCCACACAGTTTTGCCACTTTTAACCCCAATCCCCCTCTCCCCCCTCTCCCTCATTGATAGACTCCTTGGCAAACAAAGCACGGGTTCGGTGCTCTATCATTGATACCGTTGCCGTGCTGTGTTGAGTAAAAAAAATAATAATAAAGGGAAAAAACCCCGTTCGTTTGATGATAAGGATAAGCGTGAGTGCAAAGAGGGATATATATGTTCCATTCAATTTCCTCGCCCTCTCGCTGGCTCCACTCCGCTGCCCGCTCCGTTCAAGTAACGCGATTTCCACCTCGTTCGATTTACCTTACCTGCTGCCATCGCTATCGAATAAGCTTTAAAACACATGTTTCGGTGGTTTGGCGCGGCCCACCACCCCCGCAAAATGACATCCTACCAAGGGGGAGAGGGGTAGTACAAACAAAAACACACCGGCAAGAGTGCAGCAACGGAGCAGCGAGGGTGAGCGAAACAACAACCCAAAAAGAAAAAGCTCCAACAAACACTAAGCCCGGCGCAGGGTGCTCTGTTTTGCCACCCCAAAATGGCCTAAGGAGGGGGGGGGGGGGGCGTCGAGAGCAGGACAGGAGGGCTGTGTGTGCATAAATTTCGCTTTCATGGGGCGCCGGGACAGTTTGTTTCGGGCGCGCTGTTGGTACCCCGGCACGTCGTAAAATAAGCGATAAACGATGCTCTCTCGCACCTTAAACATGAGCCCTCCAGTGGGTGGCCGGTTTGTGCACATTTAGTGAGGTGGGGAGGGGAAGGGGAAGTGGCTTGCCATTGCCAATCTTCTTATCCCATCGACGATGCTGCGTGGTGGATTTTGTGGTCGTTTTCCTTTTTTCTTTCTTTTGTTACTTCCTTTCCACTCGCACATCGCGCGGGCCGTAGTGCTTATGTTGTCCTGTCCCCACCAATCCCGCGGAACCACGGTCTCGCAGGAAACCCGACGGCCCGACGACTTCTGATGTCTTTCCGTTTGCACTTGAGCGCGGGCCCAGTGCGCGGGCAAAGGTGAGGCAGCGTCAATATTTTCTCTTTTTATAACTTACTTTGCAAAATCCATTAGGCTCTCGCTGCGCGCCGGCACTCCGCTGCCGACTCGAGCACCAGGGACGTAGTGAGGGAGGAGGGGGGGGGAGGGGAGGGGTTTGGTGTACATGGGGAGGACGGGTCGTGTCGATTTAGGACACATGATACGAGTTAATGAGCATAGGCAGTAAAAACGCACGACCGCCGCCGCTGTCTTGAGCACTTACATACGGTCTGCTTCAAGGGGCAAAGCCCCGGATGGGGCGACGAGTGCGAAGGATGCGTCCAACGGTTTGGCTAGCCCTTTCACTTGCCAGCCAGCCCTTTCGCTTGCTTGGTTCGATTTTTCCCGGAAAGGCTTTTGCTACGCGCGATATGATTTTAATTACGTTTGCGCACAGAACTGCTGATACGGAAAACAAGGGGTGAGAGCGGGGTGTGGGAAAGGGGGAGCATTTTTACATCTCGAGGACCTTGGGGGCTCCATATCGCCTCTCACCCTTCTTCTTCCCTTTGCAAGGCGACTCGTTAAATAAAACTCGTGCCGCCATTTTGCACGCCACGCGTGAAGCTGCGTTTTGGTCCTTCGAACCCGATCCACCAGCACTGGTGGGGAGGTTGCGGTGAATACGGTTTACACGAGCATCGCTGCTATCGGTCTGAGGCACCCCTCGGGAAAAGCACATTCCTGCAAAAAGCATACACACACACACACATGTGTGTGTGTGTGTGTGTGTGTGTGTGTGTGTGTGTGTGTGTGTGTGTGTGTGTGTGTGTGTGTGTGTGTGTGTGTGTGTGCTCCGTTTCAATTACTATTCTCGTCGGGTTCGGGTCCGGGTGATGCAACAGCCCGATGGGACGGGGCGTGTGAATTGGATTATTATGGCAATGAAAAACCATTTAACTTTTTATCATGCTCCGCCCGGTCATTCTACAGCGTCCCCATCCCGGGGGTCCCGGTGGGAGGTTTGACCTGACCGCCCACTCTTGGAGTGAACCCTTTTTTTCCCCTGCGCGCGGTATCCCTTTTTTATGCGATTGTGTGTAATCTAGCGTGAATTTGTTTTTGTGCATTGTTTTTTTGTTTTTGTTTTGCGCTATTGCCATCGTTTGCTGACTTGTGCTGCCCATGCATACGCTTACTGGCTTTTGGTTCTGGTCTGGTAAGCTGCCCGGCTGGCTGTTAAAACGCTCACCGTACCATGTATCGGTCGGCCGGTACGTGTGGATCTGGTGACATGGACCTGTTTTTAGCGACAGTAATTCGATACAGAAGCCCCTGCAAGCCGGGGTGTGAAATTTAATAAAAGCAATTTTATTTGATTAAAAACGCTCCTTTCCCCACACCCAACGAACCGTGGCATGGCTTTGTTCAGCACCATTTGTCACCCGGATTGCATACTTTTGGGGGTACATTAAGCTCCCCGTCTTTCTATCTAATTTTAAACCACAGTACGCCTTAAGTATGCAATTTGCATTGCGCCAGTGTCAACGCCTTGGCGATTAGGCAACCATACAACAGCTCTTTCTTCCCAGTTTCCCCCGATTCCTCCGACCAAAACCCCACTAAACCAATCAATTAATAACGCTTCAGCTGACCCGCCCCGCAACTGCTGCCTGTTTGACGCGCCCCAGCCAGCGCTGAACGGTTCGGGTGCCTTTCGTGTTAAAGGGCAAATTTGTCGCGCGCGCCTACGCCTAAACAGTCGCTTCCCCTGTCTCTTTGTTTCCCCCTTACCCACAAACCCCACACAAACAACGACAAAAAGCACCACTGCCGACCCTAACGAAACGTCCGATTGCAAATTATTTTCTTACACTTGTGCCGCTGTGTGTGTGTTTTTGGTTTTTTTTTTAGATTTCCATCCACTCCTGGGGCCCACCGTTTGTCGCTTGCTGCGAGCTCCCTTTCCAGTGCGGCCATTTTACATCCTCCCCGGCAGCTTCCACTTGCGGCAGTTCTTGCGTTGCAAAGTCTTGGGGGGGAAACATCCAAATTTGAAGGCCAAAATTCACACATACACATACGCACGTGTTGGAGCAAAACCGTTTGACTGATTGTGCTCTTCTCCCTTTCGTCACCCTGTCTGGGCTTGCCTCTTGCCCGTCGGCATTGGTGGCCCGACCCGGCAGTGGTACGAGATCGATTTCGACGAATGATTGGCATTCTAACGACCCTCGGGCCGCGCGCCATTGGCACTACCGCCAGCCCGCCTGCCACCAGTTTCACCTCCTGCAGCCGCAAAAAAAACCGAGTGGGCCGTTTATGCTTATTGCTAATTTTAAAACGCTTCAGCGAAACAACTTCATCCATAAAATAGCACACAGAGAGAGAGAGTGAGAGAGAGCGAGCGCGCGCAAGGGCCGGCAATTTTCCCAGCACACAATAAATCGCGCCCCTGTTTTTTCGGGATCCATCACGGGCGGGCAGCAGTCACGAATCACACGAGACGATAAAACCCATCCGACCGTCCCGTTCGAAGCGATCGCTCGCACCGGCCCATTGGCTTTCCAGCGCTGTGACCGTGCTGTTGATGTTTCGTTTTTACACTCGCCGTTTCCATTTTGGTTGTTTTTTCTTCTTGTTTTTTTTTTGCTGTTCTACTTTGCCGCCTCTGTTGCCTTTGACCGAGCAAGGGAAGAGCACACACACACACACACACACACTGACTTTGAAGCGGACCAAGCGAACCGATGGGTTTATTTTTATTAGTTTTATTTCATTCCCTTTCCGCCTTTTTGAGCTGCGTTTGTACGTGTGCTTTTCTCTTTCTTTTTACTTTGCCTTCATTTCACTGGTCCATTTTGATTCGCGAAGAAACAAACAACCACCGCCGGAACATTTGCACAGTGCTGGGCGAACGGGGTGCTGGCTTCGGTACAACATGGGGCGAGCAAATGGCAGGGCAGCAGCGGGAACTGCGGCAGAGGATTTTGTTTTGCAATTTTGTCGTTTGACCCGTGGCGAATGGCCAGGCACGACCTTTGGGCGCGTTGAAAGAGAGAGAGGGGGGGGGAGAGGGGAAGGGTGGGATCGGAAGTAGCTAATTTTCGCAGCATTTTCCAGCGAGCCGCTAGCGCTTCCTGCTACTGCTTCCGCTTCCGGCTGCCCTGCTCTCGCTCGCTGGAAAAGGGAAGCCTGCTTCCCAGTGCTGCTAGTGGAAACATTGTATCCTAGTCACGGCACCGTAACTTTCTTTCCGAGTGAGAGAGTGTGTGGGAGAGAGAGAGAGGCTGCTGGGCTGTCATAATGGCTGCACGAGCTTTGTTGTGCCAGGCATAGCTTTTGAGAAAGGATATTCACTCGACAATTGCTTTTTTTTATGTTCGCTAGTCTTAAATCCTGGTCACGGCACCAGCTCTTGTTTGCTTAGTTTTCTTTTTTTCGTGCTCGGCGTAAGGGTAAGGGTGCCAAATTTATCTATTAACACGTGTTTAGGCTTAAATATATCTTAAATCTATTTAAAAAAAAAACTTAAATCCTGGTCACGGCACCAGGCATTATACTCCAAAACGATTTGTTTCCCCTTGAGAAAAAACCAAACCCACCGTTCTGACAATAAAATAGGATAATAACTACCTAAAATGTGCTTCATAACTTCTTATCCATTTCCGATCACACTCTTTGACGCTAATCATACAATAATAAACTGTACCTTCCATGGTAGCCGCCACACACACACCCCAAACAATCACTGAGCCGAAAGTGCTATCAAGCGACTTATTTACGACTGAAACCTGCCACAGCTTTGGTTTCAAGGATCAACGCATCCGCTCTTATGCCATCGACGCCCATGTGCGAAGAAAGCTGCTTTACCAGCTTCACCCTCCCACAGCACCGATTTGATCTTGTGCGATAACGAAAGCCCTTACATCGACAGTACGAAACTTCTCCTCCGCGACTCCGCGCCGCGCACAGGTGGAATGAGCCGAAGGCACACCCATACCCACACGCGTATATACAGTCCGATAATCGACTCGCGGTGCAGATTAATGGTTACCGAAAAGGGGGGCAAAGTCATGCCACCGCTACTGCCGCCACCTCCATCCGCTGACGTACACAATTCTAATCCGAATTAGTTGCCCCGCCACCGGCGCTGGTCCGTACCCACGGCACGGCTTAATTGGCCGGGCTGAATGGTTGTTTTTGTTTGCTTTTTTTCTGTTGCGACGTTTTCTTCATGTTGTTTGCCGATTTTTTGTTTTTTTTTTTTTTTTTTTTGTTGCTATGTTCGAGCAACACGTTGCAGCCTGGGAGGGATGGTACTTTACCCTCCGTTCTTATGGTGCTTTAGCGCGCACGATGACAGAGTGAATTATGGTGGCCGCCCGCACACCGCGACATGGCTTACATAAATAAACTTGATGTAACTCGCTGGCTGCCGCGGGTTCGTTTCCGTTCGCTCGCTTTCGCAACCACTTTCGGCAAGGATACCGTCGCTGTTTTCTATTTTGTCTGAGTTTGTGTGGCTGTGTGTGTGTGTGTAGCCCGGAAAAGACGCCACTCGTTCTATCTCTGCCATGGAGACACACCGTTGCCACTGGGGCCACCGCCGGCGCGGAACCCTTAAGGCACTTGTTAGTTGAGCTAAGCATTGCGAGGATTTCGAGTATGCTCTTCTGCTCGATATTTTTGCGAATTTTGTTTATTATTATTTTTTTCATAAAATGTATTTCTTTTGTCTTTTACGGTCGTAATTATTACGCACCGTATTGATATGGATTTTTCCAAATAACACATTTCAGGTCTTTAGCCAGCTAAATTTACGCTGTTAGAACTGTTAACAAGGTACTACAATTATAACTGCTGGAACTATGGTTGAGAAAACTGCTTACCCTCGCAAGCTACTTTCATGCGAGGGTGCTCGCGCTATAAAGTTGTCGCAATTGCGAGGCCTCGTGCAAACTCGCAGATTGCTCGAATTTGTTTTCGTTTTGTTTTCTTCAAATTCGAGCTCGGTGAAAAAACTGCTCGATTTTTTTTTAAATCACACGCAATGATGGAAAAAGTAAATTTAAAAAAAAATCTCCAGAAAAACAATTTCAAAAACTGCTCGAAAATATTTTTTTCGAGTCCTATTTGGCTTTGCACTTTCCCGGCTTTCTCTCCCAGGGATAACACCGTCAAAAGCCGCAGACACATTAGCATGCTCCTGGCAACACATAGGCCCACCTTTCGGTGTAAATGTATGTGTGTGAGTGAGTGTGTGTGTGTGTGTGTGTGTGTGTGTGTGTGTGTGTGTGTGTGTGATTTATAATGGTGCTCCATACGCCCGGTTTCGCGTGCTGGTGCGGGGTGGTTCGATTTCATTTTGCGCTCATTTTCCGGCTGATTCATGCCGGCCATTTGGGGGCGCTGGTGCTGTCCTCGTACCCGACGGTTGGTGCGCTTCGTTCGTACCGTCCCGGGGAATGTTTCTTGATCTTTTCGCTTTCGCTTTCGTTCAGCCGTGCCGGGACGGCAGACGGGAAGCGCTCACTGGTGCTGGAAGGTGGATGGGTGGGTGGGTGGGTTTGGACGGACAGCGGTACCGGTGGTGGCGCGTGTCTTCGTGCAGCTGAATTTATGGCGAAATTAAATTTAAAGGAAATATAAATCGTGCCATTTTTCACGAAACTGCAACCGGTGCAACCCCGGGGGCCAGGTTTGGGGCGCGGCGGGGCCGTTGGTCGCGCCGCGCATTGGCTTCGTCAACCCTAGAGAACCCACCAGCAGGAGGGTAAAACCATGTGTGTGTGTGTGTGTGGGGGCGAATGTGTGTGCACTGCACTGCTGGGCGCGAAGGTGCGCCAGTGCGTCGTCTTAACATCGTGCGGGAGGAATACGGGGCAACAGGGGCGCAAGGTGTGGAAAAGTTGCCCGACTTGCCCGGGATGATAAATCTTGGCACCTTCGAGCTTCCAGCGGCGCAAAAGTTGTGCGATTCGGCTAGCTTATCAAAATTGTTCTAGCTAGCGACGGCGGTGGTGGTTGCTGCGGAGGGGCGATGCTTGCTCACCAGACGCCGAGTGAAGTTTACAGGGGTTCGCGCCGGAGCTGCCACAGATGGGATATTTTTCAATAAATGCGACACTTGAAGCCACACACGCAGCAGCAGACGTGAATTAATGGGCACCTTATTTTGCTACTGGTGGCAGTTACCGGCTCCACTCAGTGTGAGGTCTTAAAACAGCATAACGATGCTTCCTGTCGGGCTGATACTGGTGCGAAATGTACGGTGGAGTTGACTGCGTAGCGCCTAAACGTATGCAAACATTTGTGATTTTCACCCACTCCACTGAATTTATCTGACCCTGAGCAGGAAGTTTGCAGAGAGGTTGCAGAGATCCACTGATGCCACATACTAAAAGACGACGCAAACCCAAGCCCATCATATTTGCATAACTTCAGGCTTTAACAAAAGCATCAGCAGCTGGACTGCATTCCAGCATTATCGTTTAACGCCTAAAGGTATGCAACAGTACAACGTTTTAAAAATTGATTAATGCACTTTAAATAGAACGGATGGATTGCAAACAAATGTCGAAGAAATATTAAAAAAAAAACATTTAAATCTACATTCTTTAAGGCATTTACATCACGCAGCTCGAATAAAGCATTCAATTGTGTTGAAAAAACCAACGCAAAGTAGCTTGGAACTTTATTGCGCCTAAAAGTATGCCAAATATTTTGAACACATCAAACATTCTCATTTCGTTTAGTAGCTCTACTCTTCATTGTAGAAATTTGGGCGTTTTGAGTACCACAAACATTCCCTGTTTCCTGACACTCCATCAAAAAGGGTCTCCTGTTAACCTGTGAATCGACCTCTGGCACACAGTAAAAACCCCTGCAGAGTCAACCCTACGGCTGCAATTCCCGGGACTGCTGGCCACAAGCGTCCCCGCGGTACGCGAAAACTTCCCACCGTTCTAGCAGACCACACACCAGCGCCCGGAATGACGTTAAGCAACTTTCTCTCCTTGGGAGGACACGCTTTACACGCTTCGCGGAATATTATTTTTCCCTTTTCTTAGCGAAGCCCCCGCTTCATTATCCGGCTCTTGTTGGGATCGTATCCCTTTGGCGGGTTGCGCGATTCCACCGGAAGTCACAAATCTCTGTCAGCCCAGCACAAAGGGGGGGGGGGGAAACAGGAGCCTCGCACGACTCAAACATAAACTCAACCGGGCCACCAGCCCAGGAAGCTCGCCCTCCCGAGGTCGCCCGGGCTCGTGGCGCGTGCGGCAGCACACTGTCACGTCCGATGGATTTTGCATCCGTATTTTATTTCCCCACTATATTTGCCGAAGCGTCATCGGAGTGTAGGACGCTCCATGCTGCTGTAGGGCATGGCATTTAACCAGCGGGAGCGTTTTTGCACGTTTGCCACTCTGCACACGCCACATGACACGGCTGGCGCAACACAACTACCAACGGCGGAACGAAGTCGAGGAGCCGAAGAGAGCGCTATAAAAGCGCTGGTTCGATCTGCACGACAGATGACGATAGATATAAATTTAACGTGCCAAACCGTACACCGACGAAACAAGGGGGAGGCAAATGAAGAGGAAAAAAACATGACAGCGCGACAAGCTTGCCGCACCGATTGCGACGCTGTGAGTATGTGCTTCAGCTTTCGGGTGCATGGACAGAAGATGGACTACCAGCCAGCGATAGCATCCACCACCGGGGCTCCCACACAGGGTTTCGTTTGCGAAACGTTGCTTCAACTGGCCGTGACGACACCGATCACCCAAAAGCCCAGCTGCAAAATGGCGTGTGCCAAGGGCACCTTATCCCACCTCCGAGCGGCAACGAGCGGAACCGACAAAGCGAACAATAAATACCAAATCACGCAAAGGCCGTTGCGAAGCAAACCGAGCGGTAACGTAAAGAAACGAAACTGCTGCGCCTTTAGAATGTCGTCGCGCCCTAAGACGGTCCCGGCCCGGCGCAACCCCTGGAGGATAGGTAGGGCCTGCCGGTAAGCGGATCATGCCGCTCGTGGTAATTAATTAGCGCTAGTCCGGCTCACCCCCCACGGCCGGCACGGGGTTTTAAGCCCGCTTTTAAGAGGCAACAGTTGAACTGCTCGCCCGTGTGCTCCTGGTGGCCATTGTGCCGAGCTTACAGCAAAACTGTGCCGTAAGAAAAGATATTGATTGGGGAATTTTACATTCAATTGCATAATTAAAGGCGCGCTTGAGGCGCGCCGAATTGGCTAGTGGACTGTGCGCCTAAAGGTATGCTATGGTATGGTTCTGGTTTGCTTGCGAGCATTGCGAGAAGAATTTCGCTCCGAGCCAGTGCAAAGCTGTTAATTAAATTATATTAATTATGAAATGGTTGTGAAACACTCAGGAGATGTACGTAAATCGCATAGCATCAGTGAGGCCGATGATCGGCTAATCTCATCCGAACAAAACGTAAATAAACCGCTTTTGATGAATTATCAGGAATTATGAATTAGGTTAATCTTTTTTGCCGAGATGAAAGTTGTAGCTTTATTAATTGTCTCATTTGCTCCTTATGATCATGCAAGGAAGGTAATGTATTAGAGTTTTTTTATGTGTATTATTTTTTTATCGATTTTTACACATTATTTAAATTATTTATTTACATTCGGTGTCGCTCAGGGAAGCAATTTGGGCTCCTTATTTATTTATCTAAATTCACATTATTACGACTTCGGCCGTGTTTTCAACCGGCTCCTTTGCTGTTCATATAATTTATTGATGAACTTCAACTACTTATAGCTGACAAAAAAAATGCTTCAGTACGCTGTTGACGGCCAAATCTTAAGTTTAGGAAGCAACAGCAATGGCTGCAATAGAAAGCAAAATTCATAAAATATCTTTACTGATTGGTGTGCGTCTAATCTCTTAAAACTGTGTGTCGACAAATGCAGCGTTGTTAGTGTTTCACCCAAGAAGTGTGAATCTCTAGCCTTGACAACCACCCACTAGCACGTTGTAGTAACTTTGAACTCATGCTACCCAGGCTTGTCTTCAAACATCGTTGCAGGGTTTTCCAAGTTGTGCGCGGTGAAAAACAATGTTCGTTATCGAAAGTGACTAGGAAAACCCGGTAAGGAATGCCATCGTTTTGCGGAATGGGTAGAACTTGATCGGCCGTCCAGACTTGACACTTACCGTCCAGGCGATCATATAAACCCTTAAGAGGTTTCCCTTACCTAAACGATACAATTTAGAGGCCATACCTTGGGTAAGTGTATATATCCATGCTTTGGGTTAGAATGCGCCATCTGGTGGATTTATTAAAACTTATTCGAGCTATTATTAAGTAGGCTCTATATTTGTACACATTCGCCTGTCAGATTTTGCACGACGACGATATCCTGCCAACATCTGTAGTGTGATCTGATTTGCTGAGTGTGTTACAATTGGGTCATAAGGTATTTCTCAATGTGCTACAAAGTATCTATAGTGGATATTCCATGTTCTAATATGTTCTGTAGAGCAGAAATGCTACAACGTAAAAGTGACACTCGTGACCTTGGCACCATTCTTGACAGTGATCTTACGTTTCATGACCATTACAAGCCCGTGATAGACAAGGTGAATCCGAATGCTTGGTTTCGTAATGAGGAACGCTAGAGACTTTTAATACCGGATGTGCCTGGAAGCAGTCTACTCCTCGGTAGTTCTCTCAATTCTGGAGTTTAATTCAGTAACCTGGACCACATTCTGCAGCTTGAAGTGATGAATTACTGGTTCACTATTCTTCTGTAACTTGGAGGTCCTATTACTAATAATACTATAAGCTACCGCGCCCGTTGCTCTTTATGAGGATTACAACCCTTACATCATAGGCGACTAGTAGCCCAATGCTCAACTCCTAGCTAGCGCGTTTCAATGCTCAACTCCTAGCTAGCGAGATTGACGCTCCGATATTTGTTAGAAATCAGTGTCAATGCTAGCAATACTCCAATGACCGTAATATGCAAAAACAAAAAAAAAGAATTTAGCGAATTTAATGACCATATTATTATTTATGGCCAAATTATTAGTGTTTTAATAGGGCTGATAAAAAAGGTATATTAAGATCAGAATTAAATTTAATGTAAACATAATCAATGTTCAACTAGACGTGCTATCCATTGAGTACTAATAATAAAGAGCAAAAGATGACTAACTTTGCATATAAAACATTGTATAACAAGTTGCATAAATTTAGGCGCGCAGATGGTGCAAACGATAGCCCTTTCAGGAGTGCGTTACAAACTCCCTTCAACAGCGATTGGTTGCTACTTTTTGCGTCAATGTGCCGTCGATGCTCATTGCTTTTGAAACCCCTGCATACCCGACCCCATGCCCTACATTGCATACCTGTAGGCGCCATATCCAGCTGCCGATATTGGCTGAAAGCAATACAGTTAATCCTTTTATTTTCCTAAACAAAGTGAACCAAAAAAAAACACACACACACACATCTATCACAGCTCTACAAAAGTGAGGCCTGGGACTAGGGATGTTGGGGGCCAAATCGACCAACCAAAAGCTTCGCCGAAGTTTGTTATGTCAATATTTAGCCCCACGGACAGTGGATGATGGCTCACGCCGATTCGTGCCCTGACCTCCGTGTGTCGCTCCAGCAAGTGGGATGGGGGGGGGGGAAGGGGAGGCAGAGGAGGGATATGGCATCATAGGTAGGCCTTCCCCGGAAATGGAAATGGAATCGATATCCCGTGCAAACGCGTGCGAGCCTGTTCCAGCAATTTTTGTCTCGATCAAATTTACCAAATGTCTCATCCCGATCGGTTTTTCGCGTTGGTTTCCTCCCTCCCCGTCCCAAACCAAAACATCCCCGCTTCTGATAGGAAAGATTGGAAATATAGACACCTCTTCTCTGAAATTGGAATGCCCGGGGTGTGCGTGTGTGTACATGAGCCATTGAAGATATGGTGCGATTTAGGCAGTACGCCGTTCCGATCGAACCGGGCTCTCCAACCAGCATCGACGAGCACCCCGTTTTTTGCGTGCAAACAGTTCACCCAAAATCACTGCCCAAGCGGCCGATGATGTGTTGGTGATCCGTGTGTGCTACCTCACTGTCAATGTTTTCTTTTTTGTGTGTGTGTGTGCGTGTGTGCGTGTGTGGTGCTCTTCAACTCCAACATACAAAACGAATTACCGGCTGCCGAGTTTTGTCGAAAGCTTCGTCTCCATTCGGCACCATGGGAATGTTGCTCGTTGGCTGAGCAAAACACAAATCGACGAGTGAGCAGCTGGTCATACACACACACACGTGATGCCGCTCGCTTTCAACTTATTTTTTAATTTATGAATATGGAATCAGCACGCGTGCGGCGTGGGATGGGCTGCAGGATGCGACGAGCGGGAACTCTTCGACACGAATCAAAATTCATGCCTCGCTCCGTACCGTTCGTCGCTTGGTGTGCCATTTTTTTCTGGTTTTTCGCATGCTTTTTATTCGCGTACCCCCCCACTCCTCCCCGCGCGTGTACACTTTTCCACCCACAGCCGTTCATTCATTCTTTCCTTCGTTGCGCCTTTCACGTTGCGCCGCTGTCTTTTGAACGCGTGCGTGTGTAGGTTTTGTTTGCCAGCATTCCAATGGGAAAAAAAAACGCTCGAAAAAGGCAGACACATTCCCGCGCCGACCGTTTTGGGGGACGCTCGCGCACAAAACGGTACGCCGGGGCGCACTGTATCAACAGTCGGGAGGCGCGCGCGAGAATATCATGTTTGGTGATGTTTTATTTCGACGGCGGGTGTGTGTGTGTGTGTGTGTGTTGTAACGGTGCGCCCGAAACGGATACGAAGGCAGATATTTTAGCAAATATGCGATGAATATTTAGGGCAAACGATTTCACGTCATTGTGCGTTTGGTGTTTTTTTTGTTTTGTGTTTCGTTGCTTGCTAGCTTTCAATCCTCCGCAGCGGTATGTTACAGCGCGAGCAGAAATCAATGTTTGCACTCCATCGGTAGACAAGCACTTTGGATTGGTGGTGAACAACATGAAACGAAGAAATTTCAACAAATCTAGCTAGCTCACCTGTTGTTTCTTTATTTTTTCTCTCTCTCTCTCTCTCTCTCTCTCTCTCTCTCTCTCTCTTCCTCTCTCTTTCGCTTTGATTTAAACTTGAATCCGAACAATCATGTCACTGTAGTGCTGATATTGAATTTAAATTGCAAAATGAGTAACAGCGAGTAATAATTAAGGTCGTGTTTATACAGTCGAGTTGAAATCCGTAAGACACCAGCACTGGGAGCGCTTTTACGATATAAGCCAGCTGTTTTACAGGGGTTTTTACTTTGCTTTCGCAGGCATAGCAACATTTAACGCAACCGCTGCAACTGACAGGACAACGGCATCAGTTGTTTACGGAACGTCATCACGCTTAGGGCAACCTTCGCACTTGATATCACAAGCGCGGCTCAAAGCAATCATTTAACCACCTCCTTTAAACGTTTTCAAAGTAATGCACACATCTGAAAATCCAATGTGCCGAGTTAGGTAAAGTGTGCGTTCCTTATAATTGTGAATTTACGTGAAAAATTATTGTTGATTTTTTCTTTAAACCTTGTAAACAAACCATTTTCCTGGAATGTGTGCCGTGCTTGTGATATCAAGTGCAAAGGTTGCCTTAAGCGTGATGACGTTCCGTAAACAACTGATGCCGTTGTCCTGTCAATTGCTGCCGGTGCGTTAAATGTTGCTACGCTTGCGATCAAGTAAAAAAACTCTGTGAATGGAGTTTGACACTTGGTGGTTGAAATCTTGTGAACATTTCATGGCAAATCACACACAAAACTAGCGTCAGTATTTCAGCCTACATTGTTTTAGCCTGAAAAAACATGAACACAAATGCCGATTCGCCGCAGGGTCCATCATGTTAGCTTAGATAGGATTGAATTTTTTTTTATGTTTTGCTGTTGGATGTATGATTCTTCTTCTTCTTCTTCTATGGCTCAACAACCGTTGTCGGTCAGGTCAAGGCCTGCCTGTACCCACTTGTGGGCTTGGCTTTCAGTGACTAATTGATTCCCCCCATAGCAGGATAGTCAGTCGTACGTATGGCGGC
>KB668188.1:337545-371691 GCA_000349065.1 Anopheles quadriannulatus | reverse complement strand
TGACTAATTGGTTCCCCCCCATAGCAGGATAGTCAGTCGTACGTATGGCGGCACGGTCTATTTGGGGATTGAACCCATGACGGGCATGTTGTTAAGTCGTACGAGTTGACGACTATACTATATAGACTGGCTGTATGATTAATGAAGAAAAATTTAAAATTGTTATGATCCATTTTTTTCAAAGCTTAATATACAGCGTGTTCAATAAGTTCGACTATACTTACAAAATGTGTTTAAAACATAAATAAACAAGATAGACTTTTTCAAGTCAATTCCTATGGAAGCTTTTTATTGAGAACGATAAGGGCATATTAGCGGGGAGCACATCCTGCTTGTTTTTAATTACGAGCTTAAGACGCTTCTCGAAAGAATCGCGGCTCGCACCTGGGTTCATCAGCATATTTTCCCAGATCTTGGTATAACCTTCTTAAATTGCTCAATAGTGTGCACTTTATGTTTGCTCTGCTTAGCCAACATTAATGACCATACATAAAAGTCCAGTAGGTTGAGATCGGGGTGAGCTGGGAGGCTACAAAGTCTTATCGAGAAAAACAGTCTAATTGCCGCGACACCACGCTTGGACGATATCCGCCAGTGCACCGTTCTGTTGAAAGACGTAATGATCCTTCCTGTCCCGAGTTCCTGAAGTGCTAGGGCCACAACCTTTTCCAGAACCTCAGTCTTGTAGTACACGTAGCATTGATTTTCAAGTTTTTCTATAGGAATGCCAGTGGGAGCTTCCCACGTTTGGATACATCCCCCAAAACCATCACTGACGCGGCGTTTTGGAATCTTGTGATGTTTATTAAGAATGGGAGGACCTGGCCAACGTCGGTGACCACAACCGGTCATTTTGGACATTGTGTGGCTGTTGCAAGATGATGAGTTTCTCATCAGTGCACACGAACTCATGACCAGCGTGGCGTGAAAGTAATACTTTGGCTCTGACCAGCCTTTTTTTCGCTGTAGCATCCGCTACAGCGAGAACCTTGCGTTTCTTGTACGGATTGCATCCCAGGTTCTTCGTAATGATGGTTTGAGCAGTCCCAATGCACACAAGCAGGTCAGCAGTGGTCTTCCGGATCGAGCGGTTCATTTTTCGGCGAAACCTCTCCCTCGCCACTTTGATGGCTACTGGCGTTCTTGCTCGAGCCCGTCTCACGGCACCGACCGATGGTGGTATAAATGCAATTCCGCTTCATACCACGTTGTTTCAATCACCAGAATATATCACTGGGTTGCTCACCTTTCGCAAACAGTTTCACTACGATGTCGCGATACTCTTTCATCGTGCTTAGTCAACAAACAACAAGTGACAGCAAGTTGCCATTTTGTTGAAAGGTTAGTGTATATATGGAGCTACAACTGACATCAATACCGTTACACTAAGTGTGCATGGTACAAAGCAAAGCTAGCGATTGAAAGTTGTATTTGAACTTTTGAACACCCTGTAAGTACTATAACTCATTACTCATTCCTGAGATGCAATATGGCAGATCGTAACTGTCACATGGGTACAACCGGCATGATGGATATTCTGACAGACTGGAAATATCAGCTTTCTGGCTTAAAATAATGAAGGGACCACTGTTAGAAAATCAGTTAATTGCGTGAGTCACACACACACTCACACACACACACAAACACCATTGCATGCAGTACACAATCATTCGTCAAACTTTCGACGCACACACCCAAGCGACAAACCTTCAAGTCGTTGTTGTAAACGCGCCGGCCCACCACTATCACAGGCCCCACCAAACGCTAGTGGGGTAAAAGTTGTCGACTTGTGACACTTGCACCACTCGCCTTGGTGCTCTGTGTTGCCCTCTCGAGCCCCAATTCACTTCCCCTCCCCCCCCCCCTCTCCGCTTCCCGTTCCTCACTACATCCTCTAAAAGCAATTTTCCGGAATGAGCTAAGTGAAAAGCTATTTGTACTCCCTGCATGTACACGTGTGTATGTGTGTGCTCGTAAACGAGTGCAACCTGCACTGGATGGGTGGGCAATGTTTCACGTCAATTCACTCGTTCCCCTTCCCCTTCCCTTCCAGTTGCTTCTTTCCGTAACTATTTCGATGGTTTTTGGCGTTGAGCTTTCCCCGCGCCGGCCCGTTCGAGCTTGCTGCCTGTTTTGATTGTTACCCGTTTTTTTTCTGTCGTTCTTTCCCCCTTTTTCGGGGCACCGTTCCGTTTGGCAGTTTGCAATTTCCTGACCTTTTAGAGACGCCACACTGTGGTAGCCAACAAAAAAAAATAAAATAAAATAAAAATAAGCAAAACAATCATCATTCATCAGTGTCGACGCCGGCTTCCCTTTGGCGCAGGGCCCCGGAAAACCGCACGTCCTCAAGAGGGACACGTATCGCGGCGGGAGGTTGCACAGCACTTTGTACTTGTCTGATGTACTTGCCGTCTGCTAGCTGGGCGAAGCGCGGATGCAGCGTGACGCTTCGTCGCCGTGCGGGACGATCGTCATTCTTGCTGGAGGAAAAATCCAGTTGACGCTCGCAAGCTTACAGCCAAAGGAAAGCATCCACATTAACATCAAAGCGGTGCAATTAATGGTGGTGCTGGTAGTGGAGCAGTCCCCATACCGCCCCAACCCAACTGGCTTGATGCAAAATTTCTCACACACACACACGCAACAGTTCCGGTGAAGTTCCTTAATAACATCACATCAACAGCGGGAGCGCGAAAACAACCCGTTTCCCGGGAAATGCCTTCTGCTCGCCCTCATTTGCATTCACCCAGCTGGGTGGAAAAAGGGCAAAGATTGATTCGCCGAAAATTCCAGTCTGCTTCGCTGGTACGGCGATTGGCTAACGACTGCAAACAAAAACGGGTACACACACACAGGCGCGCGCACGTGTGTACGTAACACTTCGCGATCGGATTGTGCAGCCAATTCTTCGAAGCAGCTACACCACACTCTCGTTTCAAAGTGCACGGTGTCTTCACGGCGCGGCTACTTCCGTACGCAAACTACCGCCGAATAGACGCAGACGCAGGCAACTGATTTAATAGCTTTAATTGCTTCAGGTTCGTCTTGATTTGTTTTCCGAGAAGTGTGCGGGAAGCACTCGGCCGTTGTGTTATGCCGTTGATGCCATTTGATCGTTTAATTGCGGCTTTCCCCTTATCCGTGCGATGTAATTGCAGCAGAACATGTTTGGAATGATTTGACATAATGCTGAAGTAGTCTGTACGTATGTGTGTAGTCGCTTTAAAGCTAGTTGCTGAGTGGGAAAATCTTGCCGTGGGAAGCATTTCCGAGCGTTCATGCAGTGGCGCCCTCTGGACAGTTGAAGCCGAGTGCTGTTCAGGCATGTACAAGCTTTAGCAGAATTGGTTGCGCAAACACACGACAAATCTTTTTTTTTTTTTTTGTCGACTCGCCTAACGTTATTAAGTACGCGAAATCTCAGCTACACACACAGCAAATGCTACATTCAAAACTCAGCCAACTAATTGCAGTGTGCACATTTGACAATTCTGAAGCTATGCAAATTGTGCTTTTAAACTGAACTGAATAAATAAAATAAACTGTCGCGTACAAAATTGCTCTTGTTGGCTCTAGCATTGTAAGTGATGTTTATTTATGCAATATTTTCTTCTATACTAATAGTATTGTACGCCTCGATGTGACGTTAGTGCGTAATTGTGGAAAATATAGATAGAAAGATATAGAAGAAAAAGAAGAAGAAGAACAAGAACAAGAAGAAGAAGAAGAAGAAGAAGAAGAAGAAGAAGAAGAAGAAGATAACGATGAAGAAGAAAAAGAAGAAGAAGAAGAAGAAGAAGAAGAGGAAGAAGAAGAAGAAGAAGAAGAAGAAGAAGAAGAAGAAGAGGAGGAGGAAGAAGAAGAAGAAGAAGAAGAAGAAGAAGAAGAAGAAGAAGAGGAAGATAATGATGATGATGATGATGATGATGATGATGATGATGATGATGATGACGAAGAAGAAGAAGAAGAAGAAGAAGAAGAAGAAGAAGAAGAAAAAGAAGAAGAAGAAAAAGAAGAAGAAGAAGAAAAAGAAGATTTAATAATTTTTATTTCTGTAAGGAAATTCCTTACCTTTTGACTTGTGTCTTTATATTGTGGGAATATTTCAAAATCATCTCCAACAGTTGATCTAGTTCAAAGAGTCAAATTTCTTGACTTTACTCGAATCGAATAAAACAATAAAATTGACGTTTCCCTTACCTTAAATTCGTAACTGACCGTTAAGTTTGAAAATGTTATCGTCGTGTGAATGCCGATCACTCGTGAAGAGAAATTGAATTTAATAAAATTTATAAAATTCAAGTATCACGTGCGCAACACAAACCGCAATTACAAACACGTTCTCACTGCTTCGCCTATCTAAAGCCCTAAAAACACAAAAAAGTTACATCCAACCGTGCTATCGCACTTCAACTCTCGCTGAAACACTACATGCGTGGAAAGTAATTGTAGTGGCAATTGGCAAATCCGTTTTTTTCCAATTAAATCAATCCAGAGAACAGAGCCACATGCATCAAATCATGTAGCAAGCTCTCGGAATGGCTCTTGCACTCGCAACAAGGCAAACGACATAACTTAACACAGCTTGCAAATGATGCTGTCCAAATGCTGCTCAATGTTGCAGTGGCTCAAAAAGTGTGGGCGCCCAAAGCTATGCAACTGGTATCACCCCCCAAAATGTGATAAATTCATCCGCACAAACCTGTCATCCGATTGACAAACGTTTGCTATCCCGGCCCGGGCAAGGGATGGCTTGCTCCAGTGCCAAAATCCAATCAGAAAAAGATACGTGTGAATGGTAAAAACCTCCCTATGAATAGGGGTTAAATTTCAGCAAAAAGCGCCTAAAGCTATGCAAATATCATCACAAACATGTGCCTGCTGCGTGATTTGCAGCAACAAAAACGGCACGATACGATCATTAAATGAAAGAGCACAACAACAACAACAACAAAAACACGCTATCCACCAAAAGGGCGGAGGGGGGTGGGGGGTGGGGAAGTGGTTTCGTTAGCAAAAGGGAAGGCACCACTTCAAAACCGTGCCGTGTAGCAACCGGTTTGATAAGTTGCTTATTGCCCCGATTGGGCATAACGGGACGGTCCTCGGCACCCACACAGACGGACTTTGGAAAATGCCATTCCACACACACACACACTGGCAGTGGGTGTCACTTCGGGTGTGATGATTTATAATTTAATTATCGCCGAGTTCGAACGCAACTAAATCATACGCCAGCCAGGATAGGTCTCTGATCAGAATCAGAGCCAAGCAACAAAAAAAAAGTAAAAGATACTCCAGATCGGTGAAAATGGCACAGAAAACACCTCATATCCCTTTTCCTCCCTTTACACCCGCTCATCGCACCCTTCTTCCTTGTGCGTTGTGCCGACACGGAAAATGAAAACCCGAAAGCAAATCCCGAAAAGGTGTCAGTGCGTTTTTGTGCTGCTGCTGTTGAAAATCGTGTACTTGCTTCCCACCCGGTAGTTCCCTCTCAACCAACCTTACCCTTCCCCTCAGTTCACGGTGATTCGAGATGATTAGTGACTTTTATGAGCTTTGCTTTGTGCGCCATGCCATGCTCACTTCCGTGCGAAGATAATAGGATCGGCGCACTTCGCACAGAGGTAAAAGCGAAATGCAAAAAAAAAGAGCCGAACCGAACCTCACATACAGTCAAAGGAATTTCTTCTCCGCCCAAATGTGTGTGTGTGTGCGTGTTTTACAAGGTCTGTAAAGGTTGTCACCGGGAGGACGGAGTGCCGCGCGGCGCTGAAGCAAAAGATGTAAAAGGATATGTTGCCCTCGGCCGGGCCAGGCGAGCGAGCGAGCGAGCCGAGGTGCACTTCATTAGTGTTGTCGGGTGGCGGCGTCCTCGTCGTCGTTGGCGCCCTCCGGGGGCCGTGCCGGGCACGCGAAACGAGCGTGCGAATGTCGTTGAGAGTAATTATCAATTATTCAGAGAAAATGGTATCGCGCGCGCAGGCTGGCTGGGAAAAAGCTGGCAAACAGCACGGTCTCTCGCCAGTGGGTGGGCAAACGGCCAGAGCAAACACCGCGATGGGCGGATAAATGAACAAAACCATAATGAAACGCTGAGGCCTGGTTGCTTCGGAAAGGACGGTTGGGGGGGGGGGGGCAGGAGAGCGAGCGTTAAAAAAAAAGCTGCCACTTCACAGGCCGGCAAAGCGGGCAGGCGACAAAACCAGCGGGTGCGAACGATGATAATGATCATGATGGTTTTTGCCAAAACCCACCCCTAGCGAGGGTTCTAGATGGCTGAGGGTAAGGGGGGGGGGGGGGGAGGGACGAACGGGGTGCAGGCGGACGTCGATTGTTCCCTGGCAGCTCGAGTTTTAATGGGAATTGTTTGTAAAGATGATTACCAGAAGCCCTTGCGGCCGTTCGGCTGCTCTCTTTCGGGCGGTTTCATGGGGTTTTGGTTTCTTTCTTTTTTGTCCTACGTTTTCCGAAAGGACAGCTGAGGGTTGTCTTGTCCTTTCTCCCGCTTTAGTTCAGGTTCCACTAGCTTCTGCCATCCGCCCCCCCCCCCTCCCCCTCATTATCAATATCAACTGCGCGAGGCAAAGTTTGAAGTAATGAAGCGCACCACCGAGCGGCTCCGGCAACCGGGTCTTTGGCAACAGTTAAAAGCGGGAATCACCGCACCGGAGAGTGAAGAAGCGGGCAGACCTAAACAAGAAAGAAAGGGGTAAGGCTTTTTGTTCTTCGTCCGACATTTCTGCTCTGTGTGCTTTCATTACAGGAGAAGAAAGAATAAAGCAACCTGTCACCCTCGGAAAAGAAAAGTTGAGCAGTGCGCTCAAGATAAGAGGAAGTGTTTCCACTCGGCGCGCTGTTTTTGAGACTAACCTTACTCCTTCCCTGTCTCCTCCAATCAGTGGCTGGGTTGATCTGAGCATCAAACCTTGTTGTGAGTGGCCGTGTTGAATGGAAATTTCATTTACACCCGCACGAAACGCCAGCAGCATCGTTTTTGCCGCACTAGGCACAGTGATACACACAGATCGATTGGGAACGACGCTGTGCAGACTAGTGGTGTGCGCTCTAAGGTTGTTAGTTCTGCCCGGAGTCGAACTTCTCCAGAGTCGTCTAGAGTCGTCGGGAGTCTTCCCGTGTCGGAGTCGGCCGAACTTTTTCCACTCTTGTTTAGCGCCTACACTACTTCAACAGGCCTTTCTTTCTAGGAATAGCGGTTTCAAACGACCAGAGTCTGCAAGAGTCGGAGTCAAGAATGGAAATTCTGACTTCAAAAACATTGCACTGGTCGTCTCCGGATGACTTCGCATGACTAAGGATAACACCAGATGATTCTGGATGACTCTGGATGTCTCTGGATGACTCCGGATGACTCTGGATGACTCCGGTTGGCTCCGGATGACTCCGGATGACTTCAAATGACTCCGAATGACTCCAACTAGATAGACAGTATAACTTCAAATGACTCTGGATGGCTCCAGATGACTCCGGATAACTCACATTCCGAAAAAGACAAACTCCGGATGACTCTGGACGACTCCGGATGGCTTTAGATGACTCCATACGATTCCAGAAAAGTCCGAACAACTCCAGACGGCTCCGGAAGACTCAAACTCCGAACAAGATAACTCCGGATAATTCTGGATGACTCCGGATGACTTCAGATGACTCCGGAGGACTCCAACTCCGGACAAGATAACTTCGGATGACTCTGGATGGCTCTGAATGGAAGATAACTCCGGATGACTTCGGATGACTCTGGAAGACTTCGGACGGCTCTGGATGACTCCGGACGGCTCCAGATAAGTCCTGACGGCTCCGAACAAGATAACTCCAGATGACTTCGGATAGCTCCGGATGACTCTGGATGACTCCGGTTGGCTCCGGATGACGCCGGATGACTCCGGATGACTCCGCATGACTTCAAATAACTCCAAATGACTCCAACTAGATAGACAAGATAACTTCAGATGACTCTGGATGGCTCCGGATGGCTCCAGATGACTCCGGATAACTCACACTCCGAACAAGATAACTCCGGATGACTTCAGATGACTCCAAATGACTCCAGACGATTCCAGAAAAATCCGAACAACTCCGGACGTTGGCCGGTAGACTCAAACTCCGAACAAGATAACTTCGGATGACTCTGGATGGTTCTGAATGGAAGATAACTCCGGATGACTTCGGATGACTCTGGAAGACTTCAGACGGCTTCGGATGACTCCGGACGACTCCAGATAAGTCCTGATGACCCCGAACAAGATAACTTCCGATGACTCTGGATAACTCTGGATGACTCCGGATGACTCCGGATGACTCCGGATGTTTTCAGATGACTCTGACTTTGGACAACTCCGAGCGATTCCGTACGAGGTAACTCCAAATGGCTACGGATAATGCTTCGGGAGTTCCGACTCCAGATTTTTGCCAACGTTACCCATCACTAGTCAAGAGAGTGACAGACTCCATATCAAACCGTGTGTGTGTGTGTGCGTGTCTGTGTGTGTGGATACACACAGGTCGAATTATTAATTTTCGACTCTGGCGTATGATGTCATTATCGCACGCACGCGTGTGTGTTTGATACGCTTCCATTAGGAAGGGTAAATTAAATTGCTCTTGCCACCCCTTGCCACTGTTCGTGTGTGTTTGTGTGTCTATGTGTGTGTATTTCGAAAGAAGTTTGATGGCATCTCGTGATTGTTGCGCTTTAAAGCTGGGAAACGCGCGTTCGAGATGCTACATTATTAAATAGTTTGCCTCCGCTGTACACAACACAACAGCACAGTTACTACTGTTTTGGTGCTGCCTTGCGGATAGTCTAGATGTAGGCATGCTTCACGGTGAATGGACTTTTTTATGCTTATTAGCATGCGTAAGAATTGACGAGCCAGCAGCAAGCAGAAGCAAAATATTATGTTACATTCGATCACATCAAAACAAACCAGGTGCAAAACAAGTTTTATTAGCCGAAGCAGCGATCTATTACGCCTTTAGGTTTCCAACTCTCGAAAAGTTTTATTTTTAGTACATACAGGACTTTCATTTTTAATTTCATTATTCATTCTGCTTCATGCTTCTGGAAACACATCAGGTTCAAAAACCGGCTAAAGTGCAAAGTGTCTGGATACCCTTCACGAGCGCCTGAAGGTATGTAAAGTATTTGCTACCGTTTTTTGTATACATCTGACACTTCATTTCTTTAAAAAAAAAAAAAGAGGCGAGTAAGGCTAAAAGCCGCTTTAAAAATAAACAAAACAAAATTCTTTTAAAAGCTTTTATGAATCCATCCATGCCAAAGTTAAGACCATCAACGATTGCTAAATTTGAACTTTATTTCTGTGCCTGTTGATTGCTCATATATTCGTCTGCTCAATCAAAATCATGTTCCTTCGATGAAGTGATATAGCAATGAAACAGCTTTAGAATTTGTTCTAAATTCTACATTCGTATCTTTTGACTCAAGACTTGTGTGCTTATTTCGTATATTAGAGCCTCAATTAGCATACATTTAGGCGCCAATCGTAACGTAGCTACAAGCGCTAGAAAGCTACAATCCTGCATTGCCTACCCTTTCAGGCGCAAACAGTCAACAAAAACCGATCCACCCGCGATAGTGATAACGCAGCTCTACTTTAACCGTCCCCACACGGCTAATAAATTCGTCAAAGTTGTTCCCGTTGCCATTTTCCGAGCAGGCGGTATAGCAAACCGGGCGATTGACACAAAAACTGACACCATCCAGTTTGCACACGGCTGGAGCAGTGTCGCGCCCCGTACTCATCAGCAGCATCAGCAAACCGGGCCCAGATGGCCACTTTTTCGTGCCACACAGCCGGTACCAGCGCAGCCGTCTTGACAACTTGTTGAAGCACGCTGCCCGCTCGGAGCGGGAGGAGACGCGGGGATAAGCAACCCACCCACCGTGGAGCGGTATGGGCGGGGAGATAATAGTGTAAATATTTGCTCAAGCTCGATCCATTTATGTACGGCAACGGTTGTTGCGGTCCCTTTTTTGTGTGCTGCGCCTGTGTGAGGCTTGTGCGAAAAGCCCGTGAGCTCAAGAAAAGCGAACCGTCGGCGGCGGAGGAGGAGGGTGGCTGGCAGGCTGGCCAAGTTTTGGTATTGCTGCCGGCTGACTGAGTTTCTCTGCCCGTCTGCAGGGGAACGGGGCCGGGCGTGCCCAGATGGGGTAGGCTAAATTTATTCATTCGCATTTCGTTCATACCAACAACCTCACCCCGAAACGGGCCCTCCAACCTACCGCCTCCTTCTCTTTGCTTTCCCAACCGCCTGTTCCTTGCGTCTACGTGGGTTTGTGTGTGTTTTTTTAAGCCTTTTTTCTCATCTACTCCTTCGCTTCACTCAACGCAACACGGTGCGCTTCCATCAAACGTGCCCCACCGGGGCGATTTTAAAGTTTGGTATCTGGTCGGTCCCACGCCCATCACCAAGGGGCACACCCACCCACCCAGCGCACCTCGCAGCCGGATCACTTGCACGCCCTATCCTTCCGACCACTGTTCGAGATACATTTCTCGGGGCCAAAGCTCGTAGACTGCTCGCGTCGAAACCTGGGCAAGCAGCACATCTTAGCGCTTTAATGCTAACTTTATAATGTATTACGTCGCGCACAAAGTCGGTTCACTCACCCTTTCCCGCCGGTAGCTGTGTCTTGGAGTGGTTGTTCCACTAAAAGTAAGAAAAGGTAAGAAGCAAACGAAACACCCAGACTCGTACCGACGGTTGCACGATTCTAGAAATTTTTGATGCTAAAGATTAGTCGTTTTTGTTTCGACACACAGAGAGTTAATTTCGTTGATAAATTCGCCTGAAAGTGCTGCAATGCTTCATGACAAAATTGCCATCTTTACAAGCGGGGCTTTTCCGCCGCTGGACCACTTGGCACGCAAGCTGAGGCATCCTCACCCACCCTTGAGTTAAGCTTGCTCGCGGCTTAAACTTTATTTAATAGTTTCAGCCCCAATTTTCAATCTTCGCCCCGCGTGATTAGCTTAATTTCATTTGCACATCTAAAAATTGATACTTTATGGAGGAGCCCGGTAGAATGCGCTTCGCTTCGCAGCCCCGTTCGGGCAGTGGTGTGGCCAGTTTCGTCCCGCAAACCTCCATACAGGCAATTTTGGGACAATCCGGAACGGGGGGCCAAGGCTCTTTAAATTATAATTTGCCTCCATTAACATAAAGAACAAATTTAAAACGGATGCGAACGGGTTAGCGGGTACCAGGATTAGCAGCACGGTCGCAGAATGATACCCAAGGTGCACGGTGGTCGCTATGCAGAGCAACGGGCGGACAGTTTTGTTTTGCGAAACTGCTATTAAAACACTGAAATGTGTTTTGTGACTTGCATACCTTTCGGGCGCTTAGCTGGAAAGCAATCTAAATAAATGCTATTTGATTTATCATTCATGTGAATTAAATTCTCTGACATCATTAATTGACAGCCATGCTATACGCCTAAAAGTATGCAATTGAATAAAATACCTTATTGATTCTTTCAATGCGTTCCAATGAATATTAATAAAAAATATTAAAAAAGTAATGCTTAAAAATAATATTTTTACATTACATACATTTAGGCGCTCATCAGCACATTCAAGTGGCAATGGCTCTCTTTCATCTTAATTTTTAATCCATTCGCCTACCTGATTCCTGATTCTTTAAATGCGTTCCAATGAATATTAATAGAAAATATAAAAAAATAATGCTTCAAAATAATATTTTTAATTTGCATACATTTAGGCGCTCATCAGCACATTCAAGTGGCAATGGCTCTCTTTCATCTTAATTTTTAATCCATTCGCCTACCAGTGTGCCAGCTGCCACAAAATGAGCCAGCAAGCGATAGTACAAACAGAGAAGAAGAAGAAGAAGAAGTAACAGATGAAGAATAAAACCACCTCCACTAAGAAAAACCCCCAAAAACAAAGCGCACGGCCCTGGGCTAAACGTATTAATTTTCATTTGCAGTCGATCGCGGCACCCTCAAAACGGAATTAAATTAAAAACGCACAGAATTAAGTGGATTTTGTGCCCGCGCTGGCCCCCACTCAGAAGGAAGCAGCCAACCCCACGCGGTTTCCCCCCCCCCCCCCCAAACCGGCTTAGAGGTTTTTGTGTGGTGGGGGGAAGGGGGGAAGTGGGCGAATTAATCGAGTTTAGCGAGCGCTTGGCACCGCAACAAGTAAGTCGCGCGTTGAGCGTTTTCGGTGGTCGGGGTAGCGCTATTTCGCGCGAGCCAACAAGTGCCCGAACAAAGGACCACAAGAACTACCTTCCCGTGCGCTTTCGCCTCTCTCTCTCTCTCTCTCTCTCTCTCTCTCTCTCTCTCTGATGGTTCAAGTCCAAGCGGAGCAAGATCGATGAACAGTCGCCACCGACGCCGCCTGCCCAGTAGCCTGCTAAATGAGAAAACTTTGCATAATCCGGGGCATCATTCGGGGCTCAAGGCCTTCCCACGGGTTTGATCAACAAGCATTGTGAGTGAGCCACTGGCAAGAGGAGATGATTTTCTATTGTGTGACGTGTGTGTATGTGTGTGGATTTTTTTTTTTTTTTTTGTTCACGGCAGCAGCCCACCAGATCATCCTTTATCAAGAAGAATAAACCTTCCAAAGCGAAGAATTGCCCGAAACCCCGTTAATGCTGCCACACGTGGCTTTCACCGTAAGTGTGCTAAAATCCGCTCTATTTGACCGTTTTCACACGCTTCCAACCGTTGGTGTGTGTGTGTGTGTGTGTGAAAGTTGGTTATACACTTTTTAGACACTCTTTTCCCTGCTCTTTGGTGGTCTTTGTTGGCCACTGATATGAAAAGCTTGCGGCACAAGAAAAAACACTTTCTTTCCTTTTTTTTTTGGTTTCGTTTGTGTCTTCTTGGCGCCCGCTGCGCGCTCTCACGCGAACAATGGTTTCTAGGTTTGTTGCTCTTATAGTAAGCCGTCCTTCCCCCTCTCCCCTTCCCCCATTTCCCACGCCCACCCCCTTGGTCACTTGTTGTTCGTACGCGGGGAACCGGGAGGGAAAGGAAGAAAATCAAGAAATATATCTTTCCACTTGAGCGCCCGCTGAAAGCCACTGCGGCGCAGGGTGGGTAAGGAATGCGGTTGGCAAGAAAATGGAAGCAGCATCCTTTTTACACCCACTCTCCCCCTCTCTCTCTCTCCTCGCTTTACCTTCCCCTGCGCTATCTTCCGATGTAACAGAGGAAAACATCGCACGTGCCTCGTGGGCTAGGGGGAAAAACACACACACACTGTTTACTCATTGACAGTGGTGCCCCTATTCCCCCGTTCGACTTTATCAGCCCTCTCCCCCCTCTTCCCCCTCCATCTCCCTCTCATCATTATCTACTATCACTTACCCCCTCACCCTCCTTCACGGTCCCAATCGATTATTGTGATAGATGGAAAGCGAGGGCTGCCTGCCTGCCTTCACGAGTGTGTCAATTTCGGGCGCTTCCTGGGCGCTTCTTTATCAGGCTGCGGTGAGCTGTGGGAAATTGTTCTCCGCTCCCCGCTACCCTCCCCTTCCCCCCCAAACCACTAGCCGGTTTGGTTTGGTTAGTCGAAATTAGTCCCGCTCGGTGTGTGTGTGTGTTTGCGGGCGTGAAATAGTGCTTCCAATCAAAATTCGAACATGCTGGGATGCTGCGGCGATTGCCCCTAGCATCCTTCACGCAGCCACCTTTCCGGGCTGCGCAACAAACCCCGCCACAAAGCTCACGCAAACCTGTTCCCCTCGACAGGCGGAGCGCTTGTCAAAAACCGCGTCAGCGGGTACGCAGCGGCCCGGGCGCGTGCTTGTTTGGTTTCAATTCCACCTGGTGCGCCACCGCACCGGTTTTCCGCTCAATTGTGCAAAGACAAACTGCTCTGCGTGTGTGCGTGTGTGTGTGGTCGGGCGAAGCGAAAAGAGCAAGGACGGCATGTTTTACACCCACCGCCTTTCAGTAGCCGAAACAGTAGCTCTCCCTCCGCTCTCTGCTCCGAACGGAAGATCAAACGCATCACTCGGTCATGTCATCGGATGGGGCGGGCTGTCTTTTTTAAGCTCTCCCCTCCGCCCCCTGCCGCTATCGACACAGTAGGTGCTAATGTACGGGAGGCGTGCTTCAACTGCTTCAAGCAGCTGGTGATCGATTTTGGTGCCGGAATCCCGGCAGGCGTTCTGGCGCGAGCGGCTGCTTGATTCGCTCGTGCATGTTCGCCTACAATCAATTACAGATTTTCGGTGTGGGTGCTTCCGGGCATTTTCGATAGCGCCTAAATGTATGTACGCAGCTTCCCCGCACTCCCCCGCCCACACTGTTCACAATGCTTGACTTGATGGCGGAAGGTTTGCTCGCTACAGCTCGACCATTGCTACATTCGCACACGACAGTCTTTTGCCTGCTTCCCGTAAATGGAAAGCGCCTAAAAGTATGCAATTTCTGTAGGCAGATTTATTGTGGCACGAGTTTTGGGTACAAATTGTACTACAATAAAATAAGCCTAAATGCGCCGAAAGGTATGAAAAGCATACGTTCCCATAAAGTTCAGAGAAAGAACCCAAGTGACATTTGCTCTAAATTGTTTTTCCAAATCTGCTCAATTAGTACTCGATACGCCTGAAATTGTGTATTTGAGTGTGATCAAGCGTGTTGAAAGCGACAAGATTTGGTGTATTCGTAAATTAGACTTTCTTCTATCGATGGACGATGCCGTCGACCTCATTTTACATTCATATCCATTTAATACATAAATAATACCGATTTTTTATAAAGTAACGTCACACAAAATAAGCTTTTGTTTTTCATCAAAAACCATTGCTATGAATGTAAAATGACATCGTCCATCGATAGAAGAAAGTCTAATTTACAAGCACACCAAATCTTAAAATTTCAGGCGTATCGAGTACTAATCGAGCAGATGGGGCAAAACTATTTCATGCAAATGTCATTTGGGTTGTATTTTGGGAGCAACATTTTAGTGTTTGAAAGTATTTTTTAAATTACCATTTAGAACTTTTTTTAAACTATCTTATAACATCAACAACAAACTTGTAACCTGTAGGCGCACCAACATAGCTGTTGTACTCTCTTTTTTCCCACCCTGTCGGATCAACTGGTAAAAAAGTAAATAATTGATTACGGAACAATACTTTGCCTATCTTCTGGCGCTTTGCCAAAAGCTCCGTAAAGTCATTTTCTGTACTCTACCACTCATTGCATAACCAGTAGGCGCTCAGCTCCATGCACTCTTTGCTCTAGTTTTCGAAGATGCCCCTAGCACCGCGGCAATCGTTTACCAAACTCGCTTAATTATTAACCACCATTCTCAATCAAATCGAAACCAACAGCAAACAAACCATAATTACAACCCCGAGCACATGCTAAACAAAATAGCTGCTCAAACCACTTGCATCCACAGTAAAAACAAAACAAGTACAACGAAAAACACACAACAAACCACACTTCAAAGTAAACTCAATCCGCCAGCTGGCAATGGCAAGCTGGACAAGACGCAGCAGATTTGCATTTGCAGCACAAGCGCTCCTGCGGCGAACAGGATAAGCAGGGGCGCGTAAAACTTTGCGCGCCAAGCCAGTGCCACCGTGCGCACCAAACCGGGCACCGGTTTACAGCAGCCCACGGGGCGGTAAACAGAAGTAAACCGCAATATCCGACCGAAGAAACACAATTACCTCAATTAAGCCGGCGGGTCCATGCCCGTGCCCATCGTCGCAAACACCCTACCCGGAGCTGCCCGCGGAACGCACACAAACTTTCGGCAACAATTTCGTACCACTCCGATGCGGCCTTTCTGCACGCCGGAAAATAAATCATTATCGCAAGCGGTTTGAAGTGGTTCTGGTCGCGGAGGGACGGGTTTTTTGTGTATCCCATACGCGGGTGCTCTAATTGCATACCCATTAGGCGCACCGGGGGAATGGTTGTTCGGCGGGTGCAACGCACCTTGACAAATTGAGGCAGCAGATTTGAATTTCCCCAACCGCCGGCATGTCGGGTTTTCTCTGTCGGTTGGTTGATGTTGTCGAGATACATGCCTTTGTTTGCGTGATTGATTTCATTTGCACGGCTCCATTCTCGAGCAGCGTTTGGCGTTGATCTGTCTACCCATCATACCGTACACCACTCGCTCGGACCACTGCAACCACTGAAAAGGAAAATATCATCCAAAGCACTGCCACCGCCATTTCCAAGAGCAAACCGAAAGAAAAAGCAAACACACAAGCACACAATATCAACAAAACGCGTTACCACGCGAACATGCATTTTGCAATAAACAATGCATGCATGGAAAATCCGTTTACATAACAGAGGCATTGTTAAGTGCAGGACACCTTTTGCTGTGTAGGGGAAAGTGGAAGCGGACCCGTACGTCAACCCTTTCATAGTGTGTAACCTTCCAGAGGCGTTATATATAACAGTACCGTCCGTGCAAGCAAGCTATTATTCACATTTTGCCGGTCTACAGGCTGCATTTAATTATTTAAACTTTTTAAAAACTGCTCGAATACTGCTCGAATACTGCTCGAATACTGCTCGAACACTACTCGAATATTTTTTTTTCGGTTTTAAAATGATAATACACCACCGCAGCCATATTCTATTCCCACGCCAAATATCCATCCGACAGCAAACAGCGCTACGTAAACACACGTCCCAAACCACCCCCTAGTCACACACAACAACAAAACGATTCGATTATCGGTGATAAACAACACCCCGCCCCCTCCACTTTAGTTGGCAAAGTATTTGCGCAAAATTACCATCGAGTGGTTGCCTCTCGTCTTTGTTTTGCTTTTCGGTTTGCACGGAACAATACCATTCGCACCGCTGCGCATTGAAACAAGATACCAGGGCAAACTTTCCCCCTTCCCAGAGCCTCCCCGTGCGCTCAAGCACGCGCCTGGGAATAGTGTTTTTTTTTTTGGGGGGGGAATTATTAGAAGCGTGCGCTGGGGAGTTGTACCACCGGCGCACCGTTTATTGGAAGTGGGAATACCGATGATTGAGGTCTCGTGGTCCTTGTTGCTGTGTTACGTGTTAAGGCAGCCTTTTTTGCTGCTGCTTGTATTGTTGTTGTTTGGCTAAACTTATGTTTTCCTTCTTTCTTTCTTTTTTTGCATGCACCTGCCTACCCGCGCGTGACAGCTGCTTTCGCCAGCCACATACGCGAACATTGCGTAAACTTCGTTAACATGTACGTCTAATCATCATCAACCGATCACACTTCCACCAGTGGAGTCGGGGCACCAGACACACACCCTGGGTGCCATCCTACTCCTAATTCTAACGTCAGTACACTGTCAGTTGATTGACAGTTACGAGAAAACAACAACAAGCGAGTGAGACCTTTGTTTTCCCATGCCCGACACATGTTTTGATTGATCCCTTTTTTCTTTTCCGTTTTTTTTTTTTTGTACTCAAATCTTGAAATCTCTGGAAAAAACACTGGTTGGTGAGGGTTCATGGCTCCAACACATATCGACTGGATTGACACCGAACCGTACACTTCCGGCGAATCGTAAGCAGTGCCGTGTTAACATGCCGTTGGCCCTTTAGCAACGTGTTTTGCATAAATTTAGGCAACTTTTTGCTAAAATTCACCCTGCTAGACTATCTGCTAGACACTGGGTAATGTGTATTGCATACCTTTTGGGCGACATTTGCCTTTGCCTTGACAATAATTCAAGGGTCGTGCTGAATATTTATTGTTCCCGTTTTAAACCATCATTTCTTCGCTCTTCGCAACTCGAAACAAACGAACACATTGTTAATGATCTCGCTTCATTATTCAGCAGTGGAAAAATCGAACAAAAATCATGCCCCAAAAATTAAATCTTGCCCTACCCGGTCTTCTCGCTCCCATTGCCTGTAAAATGTTTTTCGCTTGCCCAAAGACGGGAAGCAGCCCCATTAGACACAAAAGCTGCCGGCAGCAGAGCTCGCTCGCTAGCACACCACCCACTTTCCCTCTTTTTCTGTGTGTGTGTGTGTGTGCCATGATTAAAAATTCTTCCTTCAAGAAATTACCGATTATCATACCAAAACCATCCGCAACAATGGCTAAAAACACGAGCGCAATGAGTTCACCTTCTGACCGCAGGTCATTTTCACTCCATTTTTCCCGGCAGTCCCGGGGAAAACTTTACCAAAAGCCTGCCTTTACTCTACCCTCCCCCTCCTTGAAACGGCCCACGGACGCAGCTTTTCTTCAACGCCTGCCCGAGCCTGAGCCGAGACCGAAAAGTTTTTAATTAGGAATGCCAACATCCAGGCACGCTGTGGGCTGTGGGCAAAACTTTGGCCCCCGGTACAAAAGGGCACGGCCACAAAACTTGCGCTCGTGCATTCGAAAGGCATTCGGCGAGCGGCATCCTACCTCCACCTTAACCACCACCCCTCCCGCCCTCCCCTTCGCACTCGGGTGTCTTGCCGTTTGGGGTGGCTTGGTTTCATAATTTCAACCCCGGAGCACTAATTGAGTGATAATTGCCGATAATGTGAAATACTTTCGAGCCTTTTGGCGAGCCCAAGCATGGCTGCCTAACCCAAAGGAACCTTTTCCCCTCTCACCGGTGGGACCCGCCCCAACAGCCACCGGGGTCAACCCGGACGCAAGTGTCAGTGTGTTGCTTCTTTCGTTTGTTCTTAATTACGATGATCCTGCCCCAGTTCGTTCTCTGCTGCAACCGTAACCGGCTTTACCGCCCGATCGATTTATGACCACAGAGAAGAAGAGAGAGGGAGAGAGAGATCGGCAGAAAAACACTTTACCACTTGCTAAGTGTCAAACGACTGACAGCCTCGGCAAAATGTCATCTTTCCGGCTCCCCTTCGGGGAAATGTTATCCCCTGGGCGCATCGTGTCGCCCACCTGACGGAGGTACAAACCTCAGCACGGCTGCCCGTGCTTAATGAAATTCCCACTCGCTGCGCCGGTGCTGGACCCACGACAAAGCGTCAGTCCTTTCTGGTCATGTTTGGGCCGCTAAATTCGGTTTCGTTGAGCACAGGACCGGGCTTTCTTAGCGCAACGAACTAATGTCGTCAAGTGTAGCCACCGGTAAAAGGTAGTCGAGCTTAGCTGTTTTTTTGTTTTTTTTTTTTTGCAACCGTAACGGGGTAAATTCAAACCGACAGTGTCTGTCAAATGGAAAGGCTGAACTCCGAAGTAGCAAAAAAAAACCCTTCTCCAAGTTTGCAGCAAGGCTGTAGAAGTGAAAACACACCTCCCTATCACAAAACGAAACAGCAACCTGTGCAAGGGGTTAGGAGAAAAGTTTGCCATCGCAAAGACTGCCACCGCGCACAGGCTGTAGTCGCAAGAAGTATGCACAAAGTTTGGAGAGACTTTTTAAGAGATTATTAAACGTGTCATGTAAATCAGGCTAAAAGTTGGGCTTGGCCTTGGCGGACTGCGCAACCCCAGGCCACTGCCTGTAAAACATTTAAATGTGCAAGTTCGGCGCGGCTGTACGCCGCAAAGAACGATCGCTCTTTCCGTTTCCCGCTTGGTTGTTGCTGTAGGCGGTACGCCTGCAAGGTATGCACGCCAGCGGGTTTTTGGTGTAAAGAAAAGGCGTAGTACAGTTGGAGGATTTATTGTAAGTGAATCTGGTGGGAGAATGGGAGGAGGGCTACGTTTGCCTTGTTTTATGCTACTGCTGTATTCTTAAACAGATTGTGAACTACATTAAAGCACACATCCAGCTCTCACCATCAGCTCACCGAAATCCGGTTCGAAGGACCAAATGTTCGATACCCGAGGTGTAGCGACTGAGTGGGCTTGACATAGTACGCAAAAGTGTAGTTTTTGTTTTTACACATGTTATGGTACATTTTTTTTGTTTAATGATTATTTTAAATGTACGAACAATAATTTACCTCATTGCATACTTTCAGGCGTTTCTCAAATTCCTTTCGAAAAAAGGCATTGCTGTCGCTCAATTTTGGCTCAATAAGGTTTTGATTTGTCAATAAGGCACCAAGTTTTGGCAGTGTGGCACAATATTTGTCTCTAAGACATCCAACTTTTCAATACCAATGGATTTGTTTATAAAATTTAACCTAATATCTGCAGTTGTGTATTTCAAAATTATTGCATTGAAGTTAAAAAAAATAAATTTAAATAATGTAATTGCTGCATTTTAAAATATAACAATTGTTCTGGCGCCTTCTGTAGATTTTATGGAGTGAAAAAAGTTTGCGTATGGTCGAACTAGAGTTCAATATTCGCATATGTAGTAAAAACATTGTTTCAGCATGACTATAAGTCTTTAAGAATGGAGGAAGTGGCAAATGAAATTATGTATAGAGAAGATAAATTAAAGTCTGGTTACAGTAAATTTATTAAAAGTTTTGCATGCGACTTTACTTAATATTTATTATTTGATATTTATTTGTTAAATTCATTGAGCCTTATGTGGCTCTCTCGAAGCGAGGTTACATAAAATGTATATACAACTTTAAATTATTATTTAAAATAAATTTTAAGCGAAAATATTTAAAGAAAAAGTCTTACTCCTGACCCGCGGCTCTCGATCATTTCGTAAATTTGGCCCTTTACATAAAAAGTTTGCCGACCACTGCCTTAGAGGCAAACATTGATGCCTTGTATTTAAAATTAAATCCGGAAACGACTGTAAGCTGAAGAGCACCTAAAGGTATGCAAATGTGTAGAAGTGGATTCAACCCCATTTTTGCTACAAAATAGTATAAGTGCAGGCGTTAAGCCAGAGTTAATCAGAAAAAAAGATTAATTGAAGGGCATTTTGCCATCAACACGAGATCGATTTAAATGGAACAAACAAAAGGTTTTATGATAAATGATCATCGATTTTAGTAAATATCCAAAACCTGTTACCATCGCGGTATGTTGCTACAGGCCCTTGCTACTCTGTTGCTCTGTGTACACCGATGACTCCCACAGCTTAGAAACCGAATAATTGACCAAAATATTCCTCTACCGTACCTTCAGGCTCGCCCCTTGCTCGCCTACCCCTTTGTTTTCTGTCCCTAAAAATCCTGCCATTCAACCAACCCGGGGACCCGATTGAATCTACTGCACCAGCCGCGCCCCAAAAGTAGGCAACACGCAGAACAAAACACTGCCCCCACACACACACACACAAAAGGTTGGGACGCCGGCGGTCGGACGAGCGAGCTCATTTTCACACCCAACATTCTTTCCACCTCCCCTTCCTCCCCCCCACAACAAAGAGGTTTCCATTATCTATTACATTACATCGGCAAGCGGCTTCGTCTCGCCTTCCACGTTGCCCAATACCATGGTGTTGGAGGGAGGAGCGGGGGGGGGGGGTTGGGCAGCTTGGCGACTAATTGAAATCGTGATCCGGGCTTTCACTTACCGGCTAGAGCTGGCGCTGGCCGAAAACAAAAGGGGCGCCGCACATGTTGCTGCCGGCGGCCCCATTTCCGCCAACAGCTTTCCAATTATTAGCTTTCCTCGAGCCCTCTTTCCACGGTACCCGGGAGCCAGCAGTCCTTCTAGGGGAGGCGATTGCTAGATTGCTTTTTACCCAATAGATAGCCCGCTCACGAGACGAGAGAGAGAGAGAGAAGATACGGCAAAAACACAAATTGAATCTTCCGACGTTTCGGGATCGAAGCAACTGCGCCAACTGAAGCTGCTCGGGAGCTGAATGCAGCGTGAATGTCTGCCCAGCGTGTCCAGCCGTGAAAGTGAATTTTCATCCCCACCGCACCAAAACAGGGTACCAAAAAAAAAAAAAACAAGAGGCCGCATCATTGGTGGCGGGTAACGTAAACGCAAAACCACGCCGATGATACGGCGGTACGGCGTTTTGGTAGGGAGCTGGCACGGAATAATAATAATCTCGAGAGCGAGCGCGTCTCGAAAGCCACCCCAGCAGGTGCAACAGGAGAGCGCGTGTGGCGCTGCATTAAACAGGGAGGACCCTCCACAACCAGGGGCTGCGCTGCCTGCAGCTAAATGGCTTTCTGATGCAGTTGGGAGCACCGTGCACACGGTTGCACCAGCGCAAGATGTGTGCGCCACTTTGCCCTGCCGCATCTGTGCCGCAAGCTCTCAAGCTGTTAGCGCGGGCTAGGGTACGCCGGGGTGCACTTCCGTCCCATCGATTAAACAGCACACCCACACACGGACAAACTGGATGGAAACTTTTTTTCCCCCACCGTGCCGTAGTGGCACACTGGGAAAACAAAACCAAAATAAAAAAGAAATCATGTTCCAAAAGTTTGGCAAAAACCTTCCCACAGTGTGTGCTATTAACCCTCACCATCGGCATAATGGCAGCGATAAACGGCCACCAAAGCACTCCAGAGTACACAACCACCGCCCGGGCCGGACCGAAGCACCGGAGGGCTGAGGGAAAGTTGTGTAGAATTACAGTTTTATTTCCCCACCGGCGACAACTTCCCAAAATCCTGTGTAAGTGTATGTGTGTGGTGTCCAGGTAACGGAAGGAGTGGGTGGTGATGGTTGGTAGTGAAAGAGACACACAAGTAGCGAGAGAGAGAGAGAGAGAGAGAGAGACTAAAACACCGACAAGATCGTGGGAAATATAGCTGCAGCAAGCCGTTCCCACTAGTGATGTGCTGTTCGGAGCGCACCCACGACTCCGATCCGACACCGACTATTGTTAGTCCGATACCGACTCCGGAAAAATGGAACCACCAGATCCGCCCGGAGTCGGAGCCGTCCAGAGTCGTTCGCAGTCGTCCGAAGACGCCCGAAGTCATCTGGAGTCGTTCGGAGTCGTTCGGAATCGTTCGGAGTCGTCGGAGTCGTCCAGAGTCAACAGGAGCCGTGTGGTTTAATGTGCTTGTGATCAGATATTTCCTTCCGTTGCGTTTTTTTTATCTATCACTTTGCGCGTACACTTCCTATACAAGCCGATCTCTGCCGACTACAGATGACTGCCGGTTCTGGCCGACTCCAGACGACTCCGGACGATTCCGAAAGACTCCAAACGACTACGGACGACTCCGAACGACTCTGGATGACTCCAACTCCGGGCGACTCCGACTCCGGGTGGTTCCGAACGACTCATGACGACTACGATTCCGAATGACTCCGGGCGACTCCGACTCCGGGTGACTCCGGACGAATCCGAACGACTTCGAACGACTCCAGACGACTCCGAACGACTCTGGACAACTCTGGACGATTCCAAGCGACTCCGGACGACTCCGGACGACTCCGACTCCGGGTGACTCCGGACGAATCCGAACGACTTCGAACGACTCCGGACGACTCCGAACGACTCCAGACGGCTCCGGACGATTCCGAAAGACTCCAAACGACTACGGACGACTCCGAACGACTCCAGACGACTCCGGATGACTCCAACTCCGGGCGACTCCGACTCCGGGTGGTTCCGAACGACTCAGGACGACTACGATTCCGAATGACTCCGGGTGACTCCAGGCGACTCCGGACGACTCCGACTCCGGGTGACTCCGGACGAAGCCGAACGACTTCGAACGACTCCGGACGACTCCGAACGACTCCAGAAGAATCCGGATGACTCCAACTCCGGACGACTCCAACTCCAGGTGGTTCCGAACGACTCAGGACGACTACGATTCCGAATGACTCCGGGCGACTCCAGTTGACTCCGGACGACTCCAACTCCGGGTGACTCCGGACGAATCCGAACGACTTCGAACGGCTCCGGACGACTCCGAACGACTCCATACGAATCCGGATGATTCCAACTCCGGACGACTCCAACTCCGGGTGGTTCCGAACGACTCAGGACGACTACGATTCCGAATGACTCCGGGCGACTCCAGTCGACTCCGGACGACTCCGACTCCAGGTGACTCCGGACGAATCCGAACGACTTCGAACGACTCCGGACGACTCCGAACGACTCCAGGCAACTCTGGACGATTCCAAGCGACTCCGGACGACTCCGGACGACTCTAACTCCGGGTGGCTCCGGGCGATTCCGGACGACTCCGGGCCATTTTGGACGATTCTGAACGACTCTGGATATTGCAGCGCGGACTTACCTTCGGAGTCGGATCGGAGTCGGATCGGAGTCTACTCCGGATTTTTGCCAACTTTACCCATCACTAGTTCCCACTACCAAAACTTCAGATTCGCCATTTTGTTTTTTTTTGTTTTTTGTTGGAGTTGGGCACGCGTTCGTAACATAAACTCATATCCACACACACACTCACCCATATGGGGTTCTTTACATGGTCTTAACGAAGCAGCAGTACTCCCCTCCCGCTGCACAGCGTTGCAAATTCTTGTTCGCTCGAAAGGTGCGATGAGGTTATGTTTTTTCCCCCCTTTTTTGTGTACGTTAGCTTTTGCATGACTTTTTCGCTGTGTCTTTTTTTCTTCTTCTTTCTCTCTTACTCTCTCTCTCTCTCCAACAACAACGACAAGCGCAAGCCGAAACACCCGCCAGCCGGGGGAACATCAATTGAGACGGAATGGAAAAATATCACCACCCCCTTGTGGGGCAACCCGCACACCTCCCCTTGCCGCTTGTTGCTTTCTTTTGGCCACAGAAGGCTGAGTAAAAAATAAAACACCGTGGAAAAGTGGAAAAGTTTCTCACATATGTGTGTATGTGTGTGTGTGTGTGTGAGTATGTTTTTGTTTGCCTTTTTTCGGTCCGCTCCTTTTACCTGGGTGAATTATTTTCCCTACAATTCTTCGCCCCTTTCCTTCCCATTTTCCTTCCCTTCCCAGCAGAGGGCGCTCTGCTTTCTTTGTTGAGCTTTCTGTTGTTGTTGTTTTTTTTTTTTTTTTGTTGTGGCCTGTTTTTGTTTCCCTTCCAGTTTTTCTATTTCTGCTTTTTTTTTCTTCTTGCAAATCCCGCCTGTTGTTACTGCCGAGATTTCGTTTTGCCTGCCGGATGGTTTGAGCTGTGTTTGCTACTTGTTTTGCTTTTCATTTTTCCGTGTGTATTTTTTTCTTTCAACCCTTTCCTCCCCTCATTTTGCTGTTGTTTCTTTTGCTTTTCTTTGAAACATCAAGCCACGCCGTTGTTGTGTCGTTGCGTCGCTGCGAAGTTGAATAGTTTCAGTCTCATTAGGTACTGAACGCCAGGGTTCTGCTGCTTTGTTTTCGACCCCAAACCCGCCGCCCCACCTTTCCGTGGCTTCGTTCCAGCTCAATTGCCGTTCCAGCACCCTCCGCTCTCCGGCGCTCCACTCAGCTGCAAACGAGTGTCGATAACGGCCTTCCACATGACGCGACCATGCCAAACTTTACAGACTTGTTTGCCAGGCTTTCGTCCTTTTTTTCACTGCTTTTTTCACCCGACAACGACACTTATTTATCTCGTTTTCGCTTTCAGGCGAAATGGCAAAACTATTTCGCCCACATTGTACCCGGGGCAAATGGCAGCCAAAAAAAGTAGGAAAAAGTCAAAACACCAACGGAGGGGGGGTTGATAATTTTACTCGCCTCAGCACAACAAGGCTTGACTTCCTCCCAAGCGTTCGCCCCAACCAGCAAGCAAGATGGCCGAAATTTACCTCACCCTACTCGCCGCCAAAAGTCACTGTGCATCCGTGCCGTAATGAGGAATCGTTTTGATACAAGGCCGTCACTGGCCGCTGCCTTCTCCAGGAAAAACCGGCCGCGGCCCGTACTCGCGTTTTACGACCGCACTGGAGCACGAAATGATCAAAGCGGGCATAGTTTGAGAATAGTAGTTTAGTTTTGGACTCGCCCATTTCGCCCGGCGTTTGGTGCGGTTTGCTGCGGCGGCGGGTCGGGTGAACACGTTCGGGCAATTCGCGCCGCCTGGTTCCGCACGCTCGCCACAATCAATGACACCCGGTGCAGCATTGTAAGCGGCGTCGTACGCGGCGACCTTCCGACCTGTGCGCCTGTGTGTAAGTATACTACGTGCTAAGCGACCACAGACACACACACACACACACACACACGCAGAGGAACAGATCGGCACGAAACAGCGACGCACTTACAGGCATCTGTACGGAAGATGGCGCCATTTTGGTTTTTTTGTTGTTTTCGTTTCTGAGCTTTTGATTGTAGCGTTGCGCTCCGTTTTCCGGTTCGCTTTGCTCGAGGCTGGAAGAGATGAGGGGGAAAGGCGAAAAGAATTGTTTTATTAGTATTTACGAGTCAGTGGATGCATGTCGACCTCGAGGCCTTGGCGTAGTGTAGACCTTGTGATGTAGTGGGCAGTTTGCTTCCGAAATCCAAAATCAATTCGTATCCTCCTTGAAGTTACCGAGAGACGTTACTAGCGTTTCCAATCTGATGGAAATCTTCAAATAAAACAAAGCCCTCCAAAGATCTGTTTCCCGAAATTTCTGATTTACTCATTATCAAACAAAAAGCGGTTACTCTGTGCGGTAAGCGAATGCTGACTTTCCAGCCTCTCTACGAAGAACCATCAGCGGAGAACAGCTGGCGAATATAATCGGGTTTTCGGCTTCCCGGAATCAGGCAAAAAATGCTCTTACTACATCAGGCTCGATGAACTGGACAGTTCCAGCAAATTTTTGGATATCTGCGATTGCGCAACTACCAGGAACGATTTTCTCTCGCTCAAAAACGGCCGGCAGGCAATCGTGGCACCTTGCGCCGATTTTTGCTAAACCGTTTAAAGGGCGTCAGCATCGCAGTGTTAGGAATTAATTCCATCATGACACGCTGCTCAATCCTATCGAATAAACTCCAGACGAAAGGTATGGCAGTATCTTGGAAATGGTCTTCAAAGAACCTTACTATCTGTCCCGCCCCCCAAATCTTGGAAAGGCATCTCTGATGTCCTGATAGATATCGTCACCATTGCATTTTCTGTAAATGAGGGTGTCTTGCATCCGGTAATGCTAATGTCTGTCACAGCTCTTATCAAACTGTATGTTGGCATTAGGTTCGGAGCATGCGTTACTCTGAGAAGCATGCTTTTGCAGAGCAAATGGCGTGTGGTATTTCATGCAACCTTTGATTGAGACTTCCCAATGATACTGACTGACATGCCTGAGGTCTCTGAGTGAGGCGCTGTGTCTAGACGCTCTGTCTTAATTTATACATGATGACATCCTGTAGCGATTGTACTAAGAGTTTCTGAGAATAACCAAACTCAGTCAGCGCGCGCGCACTTTATTCAAAGCTATTTCTGTGCTTCTAACTAAATGGTAATTAAATATCAATGTCATCTGTGCCTGTTTCCTGTTCATTCTATTCATTCCAACATTTTGATTAACTCCACTAACTTATCGCTGCAATTCCGGTAGCTGCCTGTCCCTGGCTAGGTTATTGGACGTGTTTCCGGCTAGCATCGCTGTCATCTTTTCGAGTGCTTCGGAGCTGTGTGAAAACGGGTCCTGTAAGTGAATCACAGAATGTTCCATACTACACTTGAAGAGAAATCTGTTCTTGAGATTTTTTTGTCCTCCCTTCAATCAAGCTACATCAGTCGTGAGTTCGAGTGCTCCTGAGCTGCAAAATCGATTTCCAGCAGGACGAGCGGACTTTGTACGACGAACAGCTCTTGCCAGTGTGAAATCACGCATTGAATTTCCTGTCGATTGGCGGAACCATCCCACTGCTTCGGGGAACCGTCCCCCTTGTGCCCGAAATTGTATCTCCCGTACATCCCGTGAGGTGGCCCCCGGTTGCCTTTAATCAAATCGCTGGAAGGCGGCAATAGCACACAACCTTTTTCGTCTTTCGTACACGGAAAATCAATCATTGTAACCGCATTCCACAGCAGAGCGATTGTGTGCAGCGATCCGAAGATGTGCGAACCAGGCAAATGCTCGATACATTCTTTACACCCACCTGGAATGAAACCAGAAACAAAGCAGCAAACCGTACAAAAACGGATGTCCTTAAAGCCAAACGGTCCTCTCAGCCCTAGCAACGGAAACTATCTTCCCGAACTCAGTGGCTGACTGGCTGCATCCTCCGAATTCTCGCCTAACATCTAGCTCTCTCTCTCTCCAGCCCCAGGCCTTTAACCCAATTTGACTGCGAACTATTTTTGCGCACTGCATAGTTGATCTCATTACCCGCAGCAGCAGCAGCAGTGCGTTGTAAAATTAATTTTTACCCTCCAAAGTTGCCCGAAAATGCTCGGATCAATTAAGTAGTTCCTGGGATCCCCGGCCGCCGGTTTAAATTCTTCCCAATCAACCGGGGAACGAGGGCAGGTTTCGCACGAGTGCTTCAAGCACAGCTTGCAGTACAAATTTTCTCACGAAAAATAAACTTTATTGGGGGGAAAACAACGTCCGTACGCATTCCCGGAAAGCTCCCCCCCCCAAGCGGACAAGATTGTAATGTAACGGGCCAAAGTTCAGCCGCCCTAAAATCACATGGTCCGCAAAAAAGAAGAGATAGAGAGAGAGAGAGAGAGAGAGAGAGAGAGAAAGATTGAAACCAAAAAGCCAAAAAGTGGACACACAAATAGCGATAACTACCCATTGCAAATGCATTTCCCGCGAGTCAAATCACATTGGGGTGTCATTTATTTTGCCTGTCCCTGTTGCCCGCTCCGTTCGCCACGTGTTAAATACCAGTCGTAGAATGAGAGAGAGAGAGAGAGAAAATGAAAGCCCCGAACAGTAACGCGCGCGGGGCGAGTTTACGGGTAATAATTGTTTATTGCCGTGCGGTTCGTACATTTCACTTTGCCCGCTGGGTGAAATCGAAAAATATTGCTTCGCTTTTGGGCTTTTCGTTGCATGGGGGGGGGGGGGGGAGGTGATCTTTAAATCTCGGAAAAAAGGGAAGGAGCGACAAACAAACAAAACGCGCGGTGCAGACGACGAACCTGGCAACGCGGAAAAATAAATCTCAAGTGAAGGCAGAAATTTTACCGCGGGAGTAATGGCATCGCATCAAGGCGAGGCGAAAGCACACAAACGGGTCCCTTTCCCCCCCCCCCCCTTTCATTGCTGCCAAAATACTGCTCTCGAAGGATTTTCCCAGGAACTACTAACCATCCTGAGCGGGAACGGTGGAGGACATTTTGGCTCACCCGCGACCGTACGTGCTCCCGACCGGCACCGTAACGTGTGTTGTCGCAGGGTCGGCAGAGGGTCGACGAAGAGCGACGAGCGTAAATCCAGCGCAAGAAATGAAACTCCGAAACCGGTATATCAAATTAATATTAGGCCTTTTTTTTTTGGAAGGGGAGAGCGAACGATGAGGCAATGGAGAGATGAGGGACCGGTGAAGGCAATCGTGTGCGTCGCAGCAAGGACAAAGAATGTACCCGGACACCGTGAGGGAGGGAGGGGTAGGGGTGGTTTGAGTTGATAAAAAACGAGCCAAATTAAATTACTGCTCATCTAAGCATTAAGATTTATGGGACCCAGCAAGGGTTTTCAAGCGCGCCTTCCGGAACCGATTCAAAACCCATGGGAGGGAATGGGGGAAGGGGGTTTGAGGGGAGGTTGTGGTGATCCCTGAGTATACGTTTTTTTTTTTCATTTTCGTTGTTACCGTTGTTGTCGGGTAGTGGCCCTTTTTCAGTTCGACTGCTGTTCGCATACCAAACAAAAAAACCTCCCCGAGGATAATAAGACACCGCCAGAGGTTCGGCCGAGCCAGATGGTGATTTGTACCTCGGGCCACACCCAGGAATGGAATGGGGGCCGCTGGTGGAGCCTTTCATTACCTGTGCGCAAAACAAAGCGAAATATAATTCACCCGGACCCCGTCGGCCGCCAATCGGGACTTCCTGGAGCCATCCCTGAGCGCTGTCGGCCAAACGCAGGGAGCGGTACTAAATAAATGAATTTTTGCCTCCCCTCAGCTGGCCTGGCCCGGGGAAGCATCCTTCCCCGAATGATTGATGGTCACGGGTAGGTGCGGGGAAGGAGGAGCGCTGCGCAAGAGGGCAGAGGCTCGCTGATTAATTTCCAATCAGACTAATCTCTCGCCAGCTCAAGCGCACGCGGCCGCTCCAGGTCGGTCCGGCAGGTCCTGAACCATCAACATCTACCAAATTAATCTCTCCTTCACACACACACACACACACACACACGCACACACCTTTTATATGAGAGGAAGGTTTGCTGGTGAAACCGCGCGATAATAGCTTCCCTTCCGTTTGGCTGCTTAGACAGGTGAACCTCACACTTTTCGATAATGTACGCAACCGACCGGCCGCTGTTCTGCTGCTTTTTTTCTGGTTTCGTTTCTGCCCATCGCTGACTACCAGGCTGCAATGGTAAAACATTAGTGTGCGGTGCCGCAGGGCTGCTGGGCAGGCAAGGCTGAACAGCGAAACTCACTACGTTGGTTCGCGCCCGTACGCCCGGGCTCCATTAATCAGGCGGCAGCCACTTCATCACGAAGTGCCGACGCGTACGCGTATCCCAGCACCGGACGGAGCCGAATTTTCGGTTTCGGACCACCTGTCCCGGGAAAGCGAGAGGAATCTCCAGACTGATGGGTCCAGAGATAGATTGGGCTGGATTAGGGGGCAAGGTTATTGACTTGCCCGGTGGAGGGGGTCGCTTTTTTTGTCGCTCCCCGATTCGCTTCCGGTGTGGTTGAGCAGAAAACTGGGCAGCACAGCACACAAAGCATTAGGAAGTTGCACCAACAAGCACATCGCAGGAACACTTATACGGAACTATACTATTGGGCAAGGGTTTTGCTATGCGGTTAGCCTACCTTTCAGGCGCCGGGCTCACAAAAAAGCGCCCCAAAAGATAGGCAATGTGGAGAAGTGCTGTATTTCATTTTTTTTTACTTCTACTCAATCTAGTAATTGGAGTGCGCTGCTTTTCAAAAGTAACAAACTCCCTATCATAAAACTGTTCAACTTTGGCAAAGTTCGATGCGGATCGACAACACGAACAAATCATGAAAACAAATTAAAAACTAAGAGGAAAAACACTAAAACACGAATGCTCTGCTGTACAGCGTGCATAGCATTCGGGCGAATTGATTACGAACGCGCCCAACGCTATGCAATCTGTATCACGAGCAGTAACAGGAGAAGGTGGATGGCAAAATGGCACTGCTATGGATGTTGCTGTGTATCCGATTGGGTAATCCACTTAACGCTAGGTGTATAAAAATAAAGTTACACATGAAAAGTCGTGATGTAAAATGGTCCCGCCGTGGAGCAAACTAGGTGACACGAGCTATCAAAACATATCCAAACAAAGGGACAAAACTGTAGGCTTTGGTTTAAGCTGTTGCATTTTGGTAGATTGGTGGCAGTCGAGACAGTCGAAAAACATCTATTTGAGCAATAATTTTATTTCCTGATTTACTCATTTATTTCTAAATCTTAGGTTATGAAGTGTTTATGGTGAGCAGTGCCGGATTTAACGGTACGTGGACTGAGCGGCCGCGGGGGGCCCCGTCTATTTAGGGGCCCCGTGGATGGTAATTCCAGCATATACAACAGTGTGTACAGTAATCTTATTGAAAACTTCTGTGCCCAATAGGGGCCTCATGGACGAAGAGACTCATACTAGAGCTATCCCTTGAGACTTGAACACAACGATCAAGTATAATTGTTCGTTGTTAGGCAGTGTGTTAAATCGTCATCAGGAAGTTTGTGACGTAGGTGCTACACTGTACTCTAGTTTAAATTTCCATTTACACGTTGACGACACTGTAAACAGGGCATACTTGATGCAAGGTTTAATTTTTCGACAGTTCCGATAATGTCTTAAGTCTTATGTCGTTGTTTACTTGTCTTGTGTGCTGGTGGGTGAAGTTTTAATCAGTACTTTGGATCCCGAAATGCATTACGATGCTCAACACAATAGAGGCAATACAACGGAAGTTTGCAAGACTTGCTTTAAAGTGCGACCAATTCAGAGGACTTACAACCATGCCAAGTTATCGCTCGCGTTGCCTTCTGCTAACAGACGCTCGAACACCGTTTTGAGGTAAACCAATGTGTATTTGTTGCTAAGATAGTCGTCTAAAAACGAATCAGACGATGTTTATTCGAGGAGAGCAACATCTACGTTCCTCTATTTGTAAGGCTTTCATTGTAAACCCAAGCATAATCTGCTCCACCAGTCATACTGTTACCGTGCTGATGCATTCTCAGCTTGATTATCTTAATTCTCAGCCTCACCGTTCGTTGAATCAGAAGATGATGCTCCGTTTGAATAACAGCTTTTGAGAATTACAAAATAATTCGTATCAGTCTGCAATCGGTTCTATTATAAAATTTGGTCTCAATTCTCAAACATAGATGCACCAATTGCATGGTGTTGGCACGATATCGACCGCGTGTGATCGGACAGGGAACAGTAATGTTTACAAACATTAAGCTGACTTGACAACTCGATCAAATACCCAAAATACCCAGCAGATGGCGTACAAGATTCACAAAGAGAGACAACACGATTAGATTGTGCGACAACCAGATCTCCGTAATTAGGGCCAATCCGGGAGCAGGTCAAATAGGGTCAAGTAGCACAGCTGATCGACGAACAGGGCGCCATCGCGAAACGCGGTTAGTAGCAAAAATTTATCCAGAAAGAACAGACGAATTTTTAAACTGCGCAATAAATAGAAACATACATAGCCAGTTCTAAAAACGTCTACCAAGCTACTCATAATAAATAGATAGCTACATCCGTACCAACACATGGATTATTGACATTTAAAATAGTCACTAACGGGAGATATCAATTGAAAGTGACGATTGAATGGAAAACATTTAACTGCACAGCCTACCCTACCAACTAGGTGTGAAGTGCACGTACAAAGTTGGTCTAGTTGTGATGCAATCCGCATTAGCATTCATTCTTGCACAGGGTAGAAGGCAAACGGTGCCACTATGCGTTTGCCTCATCCATAGCACTGCGAATACAACATTTACTTCACAATCCAACGAGCGAGGATCTGCATAATCGAAAAAATATGTCTATTTACAGCAGTGTGCTACACTGTTGGCATACCTTCCAGGGGATCACAGCTCTCCCGAAACGCCCTAATGTATACAATCTGCAATAAAAGTGTACAACCCCCTCCCATAATCGATCTCCTGTGTGTGTGCGTGCGTGTGTGTGTGTGTGGAGCACAGCCTGCTGCACCGTCGCTCCGTTTCCGGCCGCAAGACCGCAATGAATTATAATTGCAGCCTGCTGCCGCTGACAATCTGCCTGCCACTTGTACCTACCATGTACCGCTGACGCGCGCACTTGTCACAAACAACTACGGCGTGTACGGTGCACACAAACGCACTCGCAAACGCACACAGATAGAACATTCGCCCATCAGCACCAGCTGGCTGGTATTTGGGTATGTTCTGGTTTTTGTGTATTCCACTTTTTTGTTGGTGTTTTTCCTCTCTTTACGCGCTTGGGATGCGTTTACCCACATCCTGCCCGATTAGCACCCAATCGAACGGCCCCCGAACCGGAAGTTGTTACACACGCTCGGGGCCCGTGTGCGTGGGCCTGGCGGGAATGGCGGAAACCATCGATACCGAATCCTTCACCCGGGAAGCAAAGCGACAAAGAGCCGCTGGCTGGCTGTGCAAGAAATGGACCAAAAAACCCTCCAGTAAATGGTGCGTGCAGCGGCCGGAAACGCGGCACGCACTTTTGTACGTGTATCTGTGTGCACTGTCCATGTGTGCGTGCATGTGTGTGTGGATGGGTCAAAGCGAAAGCGAACAGATGCCTCCTGCCGAAGATGCTGATGAATATTCCAACCCGACCCGACGCGTGCTATGAACCGCCGGCCCGACCAGAGATGTTGGGCCTTCAGGTTGGGCCAAGTCGGTTCGGCTGAAGTCTGGCGGCTTGAGTAGGGTCGTCGCAAAGTCATTGTTTGCCGCTCGGGATGGGGGGATGGGAAGCTTTCAAACCGAAACCGACTGAAGAGCTTAGTGGGGCGACCGTGCTGTGTGTGTGTGTGTTTGCGCCACCGATCTTGTAGCGAAAAGCAGCAGCAACCTTCCGCTCCCAGCAAGCCCACACAGCCAGACCGACACCCTCCCGGGCCGGCGAAAGCAAAGCGAACCTTCCGAAAATGGTCCGGCGGTGTAGATCTTCGGCTGGAAAACCAATTTCGAGGATTAGTATCAGCATGCTCTGAATTGGAAATTTATCTCTCTCTCTCTCGTCCAAAAAAAGGATCCCCCCACACACACACACAT
>KB668188.1:325314-336800 GCA_000349065.1 Anopheles quadriannulatus | reverse complement strand
CACACACACACACATACGGGGAGGGGTCCGGTGAGTGTCCGGGGAAGGCGTCTCGGTGACAGTTACTTCTCGGAATCCCAATGACAATGGGACTTTTTCTGGGAAAAAGTTAACAGTGTGTGTGTGTGTGTGTGTGTGTGTGTGTGTGTGTGTGCGCAACAGGCGTTAGAAAACTCCTGCATGATCTAGTTAGAAATGGATACTTCATCACACACACACACACACACACACACACACACACACACACACACAAGCGAACCGTCAACTTTCGGCGATCCCAACACGTGCTCCCAAGGAATGTGTCGCTTCGTTTTGGTTCTTTAAGTCACGCGCTGCATGCCTTTTTCGCTTTGTGGATGATGCGGGGAAGGGGGAGCATTGAGGACATTACTACGGCCGAAGGAAGCGCAGGGAAATCTGTCAGTCTGTCCGCGAAGTGAAGTCATTCCGCTGCAACCCCTTGGTCAGGTCACGGACACTCATCCGAGGGTGATGGATTGGAATGGACCGATGACATTTGCTTGCGGAATGGAATAAATTTCCATTTTTCCCCGATTGTGTGCGTGTGGGGGGGTTTTTTCCCCTGGTTAACTCTCTTCCTCAGGAGGGAAGGGGAGCGGTACATTAATTCACCGTTCGCGTCAAATCACGGTCCTTGCGGCGTTGAGCGTATACGGTTACAGGTTACAGGTTTGCGTACCATCTGCCCGACGACTATCCGTCTTCCGGCGAAGGACCTGCCCTGTACCCGGTCGAGCTGGGGCTCGTATCGATTGTACGGTTGATCAAACAGACACACACACACACACACGGAGAAAGCAGAAGCTTTTCCGTAAAGGAAAAAGGGATCGCCCCGAGGCAGAAGATATTCGATTGCAGGAGCGCGCGCTGGCCAACAGAACGCAATAAGGTTCCAGCCGGCCCCCGTTGCTTGTTTGCCCCGAGTATCTTTCCGCAGAGATGTCCTGCCGTTTGCCTTCCCCTCCTTCCTTGTCTCCCTCTCTCCCTCATGTTTCAGTGTGAACGAATTTCATTGATTTCGATATTGCCGGATGTCCATTTGCTGTCATCGGAATTCGTTTCCGTCCGAGTACGCTTTGACTCCGGCGCAACCAAACAAACAAAAAAAAAAACAAAAAGGCACCACGAAACGAAGCTTGCTGGCAGGATGACTGTGCGAATGTCCTTTTGGCATATTTCTTCTTCCGGAGTCGCTCGTTTGCCCCCTCCCCCAGGACTCCCTTTACTGGAGCGTTAAAATGCACTTTTCACGTTCCTGCGCGAGGGAATTATTTCTTCGGTTCCTTTCGGAACTGCAAGAAAGCGGGCAAGAAAAACATTTTAAAACACACACACAAACGTAACGTGAGCCTGGAATGCAAACGAGATTAAACAGTGGAATCTGTGCGTGTGTTTGTGTACCACCCACTTACCGTCCTTTCCGCCCGCTGCTGCCGTTCTTTCATTCTTGGGAAGCAAATAAAAAACACACACTTTGGTTTTTTTTTCTCTTTCTTTTGTAGAAAACATAATATAGCCTTATCCATGGCACGATTTTATTTGCACGCTTCGGTTTCCGATTTTTGCCTCACTACACACGCTCACATGCACGCACATGCGTGTGTCTGCCACTGGAATCGGGGAAATCGGGCAACTCTTCTAAATATGTGTGCGTGTGGTTTTCTTTCTGATAATTTTTACATGTAAATTCTTAACCTTGATTAGTACACTTAATTGCTAGCCATTTCTTCGCTGCCTTTGCCATTTCTTCTTGTGCGTCCTCTTAGTACACTTCTCCTTTCCCTAGCTACCGAGCTTCCTTTGGAATTCGGTCGGTCGTTTTTATTTCGTTTCATTTATTTAGTTTTTTGTTTTGTTTATCATTCATACTACTATTCCACACGTCCACTCACCCACCAACCCCCCCCCCCTCCACAACCCACAGTGAGTGACACACTGCAACCGTTTAACAACCTGCTAGTGCACGGCAGCCCAACCGTTGTCCAATTTTGGCATCACCTTTTTTTCCTATTGCGCCCGCCACCCCTCCGCCCCTGAAAGCTATGCAATGTGTGGTGCAAATCGCGCTTACCTTCTACTGGAGCGCCGCGATTCTTCCCTGGTGCACGTTTTTTGGACCGGCAGCCGCGGTAGATCGCGGACACACGGCGAGCGAACAACGAAACTCCACAAAGACCCATAAACTTCGGAAGAAGCGAACCGAGGTTCATGTGTGCCACTCACTGTAACTGCTGCTGCTACGTTGCTTCGTTGCTGTATTGTTCGGTTGTGTTTTTTTTTTTTTTTTTTTTTTTAATAGTTTTTCTTCATTTGCTCGCCAGAAATCACGGGCAGGGAGTAAAAGCGCCTTTTTTTTTATACAATACTGCAGCATCACACCATTCCCATTTCCCTACAACCCCCGGGCTGCTGCGGAGAGCGTCCTCGAGAAGGCGTGCCGGGAAGCGAGAAAAAGGGTGGGCAGAAAAGAGAGAGAGAGAGAGAGAGAGAGAAAGAGGGTTGCATTTGCTAACATTATTTAAATTCACAAACATGTGGCCGCACCATGCCCCAAACGCTGTGGAGCGTGGATAGGTGCCACCATCTAACATGCGGACGTGCGTTACCCCTCTCCTCTTCACGTACGCACCCACACGCACACACTCAAACCCCCTCGAAAAGGCCCAAGGGATGCAGGCGGGCACGGGAATGGGAATTTAATTTATGCTTCTTCGCAGCCCGGGCGCTCGCTGCTTGTTGCCCGTTTTATCGCTCGATTTAATATTTCCCAAACCCCTCCCCACCTGGGCCTGGGTGCTCCTCCGCAACGAGGGAATAGGGCAATAGCGCAGGGAGAGGGTGGAGGTTTTTACAGGAAATTGCTGGCAGGATGCTGCAAACTAATTGCTTGGGGAAGCCCGGTGGGCCGGGGGGAGGGGGGGGGGGCAGCAGGACCCGAAACGTCGAACATGAATCACACAGCCAGCCAGCCGATAACGAGAAGATACAAACACTAAATAATGCGACCGGAGAGACGGCGTGAGACCCCTTAGCTGGTGGCGTCTTTCGCTGCGTGCGGGCTACAGCTGCGATTAGAGATCGTGCGGGCAGGAACTGTTACGCTCCCATGGGTTTGGAGCGTTTTTCTTCGAGCAGAAATATGTAAACAAGCAACAGTTTGATGAAGTAAGGGCAATACTATGTTTGAACCAATAAAAAAGTATATTAGTGTATATTTAAATGCAACCAAACACTTTTTAAAAGATTTGTTGACATCTGTTTATCTTTTTAAAAAAGCCTTTACAATCATTCACTGTGTTTTTATGGCAGACAAAATTTAAAAAAGCATACAGCCCCAAGATACGACTGTATTTGGGACCTAAAACGAGTGCCGAAGCAAGGTTCAAGTCGTATGTCTCGTCTTTCAATACATCATTTATAACCGCAGTTAAAGAGTCAAAATCAAAAATGTCGTGTGGTTCAAGGGATACAATACAATTCTCAAAAATGTATTCAATTCATTAAGAACATCGTTTACACTACATCCATATTCAAGTACGGGTAGTAAGGGAGTCTTCTTGAAGATGTAACCAACGGCTATCCGTGAGAAATTAAATTTAAAAAAACTGTACCGATGGGAGGCTTTACGATTCTGGTCAGCATTTTGATATGAAGTTTGACACTTGGCGGCTGACATCATGTCTTATCCACACGTTATACAAGATTACACGCCAAACTCAGATTTAAAGCGTAGATTATTTCAGCAAAAAAAAAAGTAAACAATTGCCGATTTGTGGCAAGCTCGAGCTCGACTGTTATTTGGTCTACAAAGATTAAAACATGTTGGAATTGATGGTTTAAAATGATTTAAAAGTATTATAACTCATTTAAAATAGAAAAAAAGAAAACAAAACTGTTTTTAAAACGCATCCATGTTTGTACACAAATGCTGAAATCCAATATGGCGGAATATTATTGACGGATGGATACAACTCGGATGATGAGTATTGTTAAACTGACAGGTTGAAATTTCAGCTCTCTGGCTTAAAATATAATACGTCCCATTTCATCTAAATAACAACTGTGAACTGTCAAAGTCAAACTGTCAAATGAATGGTCTGCTGTATTTTGCTTTGTAAAGTAGAAAATTAACTACCAACGTCTGTTTTGCCAGTCGCCTAAAAACCATCATTAATTACAGAAAAATCGTCTAGTTTTTGTGCTTAGAAAGAAAAATGATTAACAAAGCCAAACAAAACCTACACAAAACTCACACGACCTCTAATCGGAGCTTCACCTGCGTACGAGCGAACCGTAGTCGGTGCCCTTTATTTTGCAGTGTTTCAGTCATGCGTTTACACACCCGGATGCATGTCCAATCTATTGCCACCGTTTCCAATCTATTGAGCCGAACAAGTTTTCCCTCGCATAGTTTTGGGGTGGTGGGTGGAGGAGGCAGGCAGTGTAACACGTTCCGTAACAATTATACGCAGAGTTCGGAGCACTGTTGCACACGCGCGCGCACAAAAAGCACCTACCCAAACGGGGGGGGGGGGGGGGAAGTGAAGGGAGTAGTGGCGGGGTTCAGTTGTTGGGCGAATAAATTCGTTTCACAATTCGTTGGCAAACTTTGGAATGTGTTGGGCGTGTTGCTGGGTTGCTTCCTTCTGTGATTTCTCCAGGCTCCGGCGTCCGGGTGGAGAGCTGAAAGCGTTACCGTTAGCGGCAGGGGTGGATGGGGCCGAGCCGGCCTAGAAGAGCCACCACCGCAAGCTAAGCCAGCCAACGCCCAGCAGCACGTACGAGACGAGGGCCGGCTGGCCCGTGTCAACAATCGCCTTCCCACCGCCGTGCACCGTCCGCGGGTGAGCCGCCCAGCCGCCGATGGTACCGGCCAGGCGCGCCAGCTGCCCCGGCAGGTACGCCAACACCGATCGGGGCGATCCGGACGATGAAGCTGCGAAAGAGGGTAAGGACAGGGATAGAGAAAGCGAGTACATTTGGTTAGTGCATTGCTTGTAAGAAATTGATACCGTAAGAGGTAAAGAGGTTTGCAAAGAGTTTCGGCAAACGGTCGCTCTGCTAGGGCAGGCTCGATGCTAATGAGATAAACGGTGGGGCATTGATTAGGCGCTCCGAGCGTCCAGGTGCACGACCAGGTACTGTACGGGCACTGTGCAATTCCAACCTGCCTAACGAGGGCCTGGACGCACGAAAATCCCATCCAAAGCCATCCCAACCGGCTGATGGACGCTGGGCAGACAGGAATGTGAGGCTTTGCGCCCGAATGGTAGGCACACCGCCGCACACGGACGCTAAACGACGCACTGCCGTACCGTCCGTCGCTGTTTTAGCCGGCAGTGTTTGTGGTTGCTGCTGCTCGCCAGGCAGCAGGTGGGAATCCCGTCAGCTGAGCCGCAGCATCCAGCATAACCGCTTGCAAGACACGCTCACATGCACGAACGGCTTGATTACAAGGGCGGCAACAGTAACAATGATAATAATAACAAAGCCCTGGATGATGGATGGATGGTGAACCTGCGCCTCCGCCCCTTACCTTCGTCCTTGTCGCTCATGAAGGAAAAGTGTACGCCATTATCGCTGTTCGAGAGCACGCGCACCTGGGGATAGTTTTCGTCCGCCGTCGCCACCGTCGACTGCCGGTACAGGTCGAAGATGTGCGCTGCACACTCCACCTGCAAGAAAGACAGAGAGCAATGGAAACAGTTTAAACAGTGCACAGCCTGGAGAACGGGCGATGGTGGTGGTGGTGGTGCCTTCGCCCTTGAGTGCCTGAGCCACAGCTGCTTTGGTGGAGAGTGCTTGTGGTACACTGGAGCATCGGACCACCAATTATCGACAGATATCGGTGGCGATGCTGCTGCTGCTGCTGTTGCTGCGGTGCGCCATACCACCAGAAGGCGTGATTAGCAATCCATCAAATCAATAATGTACCGGCCTGCCGACCCGACCCCGGGACTAGAGGTGTCATAAACGGATGAAGCTTCGCCCCGGAAGATAATATGCCAGCGTCCTTGCCGGCAAGGTATCGTGCATCACCAGTGGCGCTTGTGTGGTATAATTACACTCATTAAGCATACAGACATCGCCGGTTGCATGGAGCTGCTCAGCCTTCTCGAGGGGCTTCACTCTCACGCCCGATAATCGGCTCTCAATAGAACTCAAGAGGCAATTGAGCTGCTGTTGAATTAGGAAATGTTGCGTTTCGCTGGGTACTACACACTAAAGAGCGAACAATGTAAATTTATTTAAACGAAACTGTTTCTACTTCTTATTTTCCCGTCAATCGATTTATTAACTCAAGCATCTTGTAAAATGGTGTGGAGTGTGAAGAAACACTCTTCACACTCTCTTTTTTTGTCTTTTAAATCGTAAAATAGTAAACCCACCTAAGAAAGCACTTTTTGACACGAAAATTGCATACAATTAGGCGCCTGTGCCAGTATAAATTTAATACTGTTCTTCAAGGATCGTTCGAGCGTTACAAATGCTTGCGGCCAATGCGTTACATATACGTCTTTATTGCATTGTGTGCAGCGCGCGTTCCAGCTGCACCCAGCGCCAGCTGTGGCAGCGAAAATGTAATCTCCGCGCATTTGCAATCGTTTCTTTTGGCACGGCAGTCCCATTCGCGCGTCTAGATGTAATAAATTCAAGCCCACAAAATCCCGCTGTCCCGCTTTTCATCATTGACAGCAAATCGAACGGCTGACCTTCATCGATTGCTACGGAACGGCTCGCGTTCGCCAAACTCGTTTGCCCCTTTTCTCGTTTTTCGTTCGATATCTTGTCGGAAGCGGACAAAAATGGAACTACAAACGAAAAGGGACGGAGGGGGGAGGCAGGGGGTCAGAATAGATCAGAATAACAGTGGGGGGGGGGAACAGCAACATCGCAACAGAACCGAACCGGGCGCGGAACTTTTGACCGAAGAGTTCAAGCGACCGTGGCTGGAAGTGTGTCTGTAAGCGTGTGCCGAATGAAACTGACAGGGCTCGCGGGCTCGTCATCTGCGATACAATTGACAGTAATTTCCGGCAGTGGCTCTGCCGGAGAGCGCTCCGCAGCTGCACAACGGTGGAAAAATTCAAATCTCATCCCCATCCGTGCGCGAGCCAACCAACGGTCGCTGCTCGTGGCGGTTTTGTATCCAACTTTCGGGGGAGGGGCGGGAAAGGTGCTTCCGTCCGGCGGGCATTATTATCAAAACGTCACTTGTCACTTTTCCCGAAGTACAGCGTTTTCGATTTTTAAACTCCTTCTTTGCCCTCCTCCTGGCTCTCTCTCTCTCTCTCTCTCTCTCTCTCTCTCTCTCTCTCTCTCTCTCTCTCTCTTATACTCTATTTCTGTCTAATTCGGCATGCTCTGTTGCATTTTTTCGGTCGGAGCTGCCGCTGAACTTTCTTTCGTGCAATGCGGCGTGCATACGAGTCGGGCGCGCGAACCGATTGCGGAATAAAGCTTTTCCATGTTCTCGACACCCCAAGTCCTCGGTTCCAATAACAGCTCAAACCCGCGCATTGTGTGCGCGCGTGTGTGTGTGTGTGTGTGTGTATGAAAACCGAATCGATCAAAATATGTGACCTACAACATACCACTCCTTGCCCCTTTGCCTTGCCACATCCTGCCGCCCGACCGGTAACCGCACACAATTTGCGCCTGCGGGCCCACCCCCCTACATCTCTGCAGCGCTACCGAACCGCCTGTTCATTCGCCGGACTTGTTGATGGAAGAATCGTTCCTGCTGAACGTCCGTCCCCTCTACTTCAACCCTTCCCCGCCCCCACCAAGTTTCGCCGCACCATTCAGCCGCAGGTTGCAACTGAAAACGATGCAGCTATGCTTTGACATGCTTGTTTTGCGCGCTCCGCCTCCCGGAGCCCGTACCTTCACGCTCACGAAACGTGCACCTGCATAAAGCCATGCAGCTCCCGTCGACGCCGCGACCAACATCACCAACCTTCATTTATTGTTATTTTTACGTGGCCTGTTCTTTCCTGTTTCTTTTTCTCTTTTCGACCCTTCCCTCGCAACCCTTAACAACGTTCTGTGCACTAGCTTTGTTTACTAGTCACCAGCACAACCTCCTCCCCTCGGGGGCAGCATGGATGTGCGCATGGAGCTTAGACCACGCGAAAGCAAATCCACCACACACACACACACATACAGCAATGCTGCATCCCTTAGGGATAGGAACCTTTTGGTTTTGCTGCTGCGGCACTCTCAATCGACGGGATTCGCAAACGCAAATCGAACAAAAATCGAAACAATTCTGATTGATGCGCCTCCACCGAACGGTATTCCATACCCCCGAAAGGTAGGCTGAGTGCAGCGCAACACACGAGCAGCAGATTGCAGGCGACGGATCGGCTGCGCGTGGCAACGGGAGGAAACGCATTTTGCTGAATGATTTTCAAATAAAATTCCAATAATTCATTTCCTGTTGATCAACCACACGGAGACGAACAAAAAAAAACAACACACACACACACACAAATCCACTCTTGTGGAAAACATTTTCTTTTCTCGTTTTGTTTCGTTTCAGCGGGTTTTTTATTTTTGACTCCACCATTCCACCCGTTTTTCTCTTCACCATTATTTGTACGGTACGGGCAGTGGGTTAAAGGGGGGAGGATAGCAACCTTCCTCTCGTTCACACCAACCTTAACCTTACCCTTCCTCACTCGATTCCCCCCCCCCCCGCCTTCCTCCATCCCTTGGGGGCCAGGATAAAAAAAGCAAACAGTAGGGGAACAGTTTTGTGAAAATGTTTGCAACTCGCTTCGCTGCACATTTATAGAAATAAATTTTCCCTCCACCAACCGCTTTTCTTCCCTCGTCCTCTCTCATCTTCGACCGGATCAACGCGAGGCAATCGGCAAAGCCGCAACAAAAGGCAGCAAAATCAGGCATAAATGGAGAGCAAAATGTGGCACCGGGCCGGGGAAAACTAGCCCCAAAAACCGAACCCCAAGCCCGAGCTTAGACACACACACACACACACAGGTGGGTTGTCCTGGGGAGTGGTTGGGGGGGGAGGGGGAATGATTTTTGTTCAGCTCTTTCCTTTCCGTTCTGCCACCATCAACGGTTTTCCTTTTCCTGTTTTCTTTTTTTGTTTTTCACGCACACCGCACATCCCACTTTCTTCTAGTTTCAAAATTTCATTTCCCGCCCGCGTTGTTTTGTGCCGCTTTTCCAATCAAAGAAAACATGCTGCTACCGGAGCGGAAAGAGGCGGGCACAGGGCGGCGCTGGGAAGGGCGAGAGAGTTGGAGGGTACTGGCGCTTTCGGCTCATAAATCATTCATGCGTCCGATGTTGCTTGAGTGCGCTTATTCTTCTTCGCTTTGCGCGCCACCACCGTGCGCACCATGCGCCGCCAGCAACTGGCAAAACATTTTCTCCACTTTCCCGGTTCCGGTTGTTTCGACGTGTTGTTTGTTTCTTTAGTCTTTTTGCTCTTCTTTCTCTTTGTTACTCTCTCTCTCTCTCGCTTGCTCCGTTTTTGGTGCTGTTTTTTTTTTTTGTTGCGATTTAATTTACTTTTAGAGCTAGTGTGCTATACTGTTTTTATTTTCCGCTTGTCCCGTATGATTGCACCGCACTACTGCGTGCATGAGTGTGCGCGCACGTACACCGAACGTTCACGGAGACGTTCATTGGCCAGATGACAGGATTTTTTTTTGCCAAAAAAAAATAAATAAACGAAACTACGAGATAACTAAGCTGTCACCAGACGCGCTCGTAATGAGATAACTTTGACACTTCAATTGCATAGCTGTAGGCGCTTTTGCAGCGCCATCGGACGCAAATTTTCGCAGCAATGTGTTACTGGCCTGTGTGTTGGTTGTTTTTTTTTACAAATGCTTTAAACAATACGAGAACAGCTCTTTTCATTGGTGCTGGACAGCAATCGATGACTTGATCAATATATTTTTTTTAGTAAAGAAACGTTCTGTTTTTGCTTTTCTTCTCTCAACTCTACTATTTGAGTGTTTTCAAATGTGGATAACGAAAAATGCGATCTTTACTGGGATATTGCATACCTTTAGGCGCATGGCAGTGTGAACTGTTATAACATTAGCGTGTACTGCATACCGTAAGGCGTTCGGCGGTGTGAGCGATTGTGCAATGAAAGCAATTACGCTGCTCACACTGTACTTCTGGTGCAAATTAAACGAAGAAAAAATAGACCATCCCTTCAGGCACAAAACACAGGACTTTTTTTGCACAAACGGAACCGGAATGTCTGTTTCCAGCCTCTGCCTAGGCTCGTTCGCCAAAAAAAAAAACACACAAAAACCAGCTCGCACTCGTGCGAATCGTGCGTCACGCCATCGCCTGCCTGTAGCCTTGTCAGCGGCTTGTTAGTTTATTCACCACATCGCACCCTAACCCCTCCCTAGGTCACCCCGAGCACGGCGACACCGATGCGTTTGGCACGAGCTTTTCGCCCGTACCGGGGCCGGGGCTGGTGCGAATGTCATCTACCGTTGGCGCTCTGGCACCGCGAAATCACGAACGTGCTAAACATGATAATTTCTAGCAGGGCGCAGTCAGCAGGCCCACAAAACAGCAGCACCGGCAGCAGCAGACAAGACAACCGAACGCCCATGAGCGATAAAACTCCACACTCCGAAGCCAGCAGAGGGAAGCAACCGAAAGGAAAGTTAGTGATGAAATTAATGCATTTAATTTTCGGATAACAAGACATCAATCAGCCAACGAGCAAAGGAAAAAAGTGTTCGTTCGGTGGGTGAGTGGGGGGGGTTGGTGCTTGCCGAGGAGGAAACTCGGTGGTCTTAATCGTGCCAGCGAGCTGGTACGCGACGAGCATACTGGCCCGCCGATGCCGATGCCAGTGAAGCAGTAAATAAAGCATTCCCTTTAATCAAGGAAATATCCCCGCCTGGAGTACCGTTTGGAATGGGGAGAGGAGGGGTGTGGGTGGGGTAATGAGGGAGGTGGGGTGAAGTTTTTGCGCGAAGAATAATATTTAGTTTTTCGATGAAAAATATCCAATTAGTGAATGTGAAAACATCCAATTAGTCAGAAAGAAAGAAAGAGAACAAAATAGAGAGAAAGAGAGAGAGGCAGAGGCAAAGAGAGAGGGACAGAGAGAGAGGACAAAAAAGAGCAAAAAAATAACAAAAAAATACATGAAACGCGTAAACCGAACGCCTAAATTCATACCTTGCGCCTTACAGATGGCATACATTTAGGCGCTTCACTTAAGATGAACGCTCTCTCTTTTTTTCTTTCCTTCCGCTTGTTCCACCACGCATCTTGTTTGTGTGCGTGTGTGTCTGTGGGTGGGTATCTTGGCTGGAAAGTTTTTCATCCATACATTCCGTTTGCTCCGCTCTGCTAATTCAAATTCAAACAGCAGCAGCCATTCGGTAGCAACAGCAGCAGCAGCATCCCAACAAATCGTTACGAAAATAAGCCCCCCCCCCCCCCCC
>KB668188.1:268288-298732 GCA_000349065.1 Anopheles quadriannulatus | reverse complement strand
CGGGCTTTCCCTCTTTCCCCCCCCCCCCCCCCCCCCTAGCCCACTGAATGCCCGCCAGGATGCAATCAAACGGAGCACACAGACGGCCTCCTGTGCCTCCCGCTTTCTTTCCCAGCCCCTCCTATTGAAGTCGGGGAAGCTGGAACATCGGGGAAGGATTCACACCGTAGTGGGTTTCGGTACGGTTGATTGCAGGCTTGATTTGATTGATTGCCGGAGAAAGAGAGGCGAGCGTGTAATGCGCGTGCGATCGAACGCGAAATCTTTTGAACCGGAAGCGAAACGCGGTAACTGCAAACATTCAATCAGCTCCAGCTGCTGCTGCTGCTGCTGCTTCTGCTGTGTACGCTGGATGGATGTAGTTGCGGCACCGCCGGAAGCTGCCAGATGGAAGTAAAGTGATAAAGTAATAGTTATCTCCAGCAAGTTGGCAGGACCGAGCGCGCGCGACTTGCGTGGGAAACGCCACAGATGTGGTGTGGTACTTTTGGAGGAGGCGCTTCCTTATTATTTTGTTGTTGTTTTTGTTGTTGTTGGATGATGGTGCCACTGTTGAACTTTTAACAGACTATCGCACACACATACACACACACATGCACACCAAAAAACGAGCGATAAAAGAGGTTTTTTTTGTGTTGGGAACTGCTGGCTGTCACTGATCGAACGGGACGATCTTCGCCGATCGGTACCTCACGCTTTCACGCTCAGATGTTCAGCCACACACACACATTGCAGGGTCACAGCACAAAGCACACACAGACACACCCACCCACCAACCTGGCGTGTCCCAAGTTCCCTTAGGTCCACGGTTTGCGTACAATAAAACAAAAACACCACGAAACAACTCACGACACAGCAAAGCGCTCCAGCCACCTAACGCGCGCGCTTCAGCAAACCCATCTAACGCGACCGTCGCCAATCGACTGACTTGGCAGTGGCGTACACTTCGTGCGCTCTTGTTTTGTTGTTGTTGGCACCCTAGCCTGCCCAACAATTGCGGCGCTTGCTCGCTCGCTCGCTCAACCCGACGCGTACTGTACGAGCACTGCCGGAGCACTACTGGCCACGGTCACGGCTCGAGCGTATGCAACGAAACGAAAGCCGGACCGGTCGCGTATGGTGGTGGCGCATGCGCACCGACGACCAGTGCGGCTGTCGGCGACCAAAAGCACTAAAAAGCAGCAGCAGCCCGCGTTTGTTTGGCGGGAGATTTCCGAATCGGAATCTGGCGGCTGTGGGCGCGCTTGGGAACGGCGTTGCCCTACCGGTATCAGGGAAATCCAGCTCTCCTCCCGCTGCCTGCCTCTCCACCCACCTCCGGAGACACTTTGGAAGGGGGGGGGGGGTGGACCGAGAGGCATCAGGTTCAGAAGATATTCCCAATTCCTGACCTTGCCGTGGCAAAAGTGGTTGCAAGCATATTAAGATGCATCTTAGCCGCCTACACTCCTCCCACCCCCAGGGGACATATCCTTTTTGTGTGCAATGTTTGTGTATGCATTATGGAGGCAAGGGAAAGGGGGAGGGGGAGGGAATGGGGGAGCACACAAACAATCAGCAGGCGTTCAACCGTGCATTCCAATAGTGTGTAGTGCGGTGTGTACGATCGTCCCGAACTGCCCTCCGTCTTGTGCCGGGAGTAACATGCAATCGCAACCGTACGTATGCAACGTGTGTGTGTGTATATGTGTGTGTTGCAGGGTTTTGGGTAACATGCATTTTTTTACCCTCCCTCTCATGACGTTCTGCACACTGCATCTCTTTCATTTATGTGCTGCTTCGAGTGCACACATCCCAAGATGTGCAGTTGGATAAATAGCAACGGTGGAGCAATCATTTGTTGCTTCATCTGCCCTACCACCCAGCAGTACACACCACCTCCCACGCGCGCAAGTGTATGTGTGTGTGCTTGAAAAGGAAGAAAATATGTGTGTTGTTACGATTTATTCGGCCAACGTCTGCCAACCAACCGAGCGCTCTGTTTCAACAGTGAAGTGTGAATCGGGGCAAAGCGACTGCTCCCGGGCCTTGGGGAAATGCCTTCAGGATCTGGCTGAATTGACTGAAACCGCACGGTACCGGTCCAGCTGCTGCTAGTCATATCCAGTTCCAATATCCTGGTCATTGGTTTTCGTGTCTTTTTTTTATTTTGTTTTGGTATGTATCTCCTGCATCGCTATCTCTTTGCAGCAGTGTCTTCTGAATAGTCGTCTGGTTCCAATATGCAGCACATTACCCTTGCTGGGAGGACCGAGGAGGATCTTCCGAATGTCAAAAGTCTCATCAATCATATGCTGCTTCGTTTCCCAAGAAAGAGTCGCAAAAACACACATACACACGTACACCCAGCAGAGACTCATTGGACACAGGAATATATCCACAATATCCCCCCAATGTATCCTTCCGTTATTGGTTCGAACCGTGCGGGCAAGACAATTATACTTAGCATACCAATTCAAGTTTGGTCAATCAAATCGACCAAGCTCTTTCCCTCCTCCTCTCTCTCTCTCTCTCTCTCTCTCTCTCTCTCTCTCTCTCTCTCTGACACACTACTCCTTTATACCTAACTATACCTCCGATCATGTTGCCGTCCTGAGCGTCTCGAATGTTGCAAGTGTGTGTAAGCAGCGCCGCCAGCTCCACCAGCACGGGTTTTTTACTGGTTCGAATCAATTTGATTTTGCTTTTCCGGGGGCCGGCGGGCCACAACCAGCTGCTACACACGCTACCAACGTCGACGCTCGTCGACGAGAGCATGCTGTAAGAAGGGAAAGGAATACGTTCAACAGCAGCAACAAACAATGCTGGCCATCTGCAGTGGTAGGCAACGTGCGGCCTGTCAGTGTGCCCGGATTGTCTGACGACCTGTCGCTGCTAATTAGGCCCTGAAAGACGCAAGACTGATTCCATTGTATCACCCTCTAAGAGTTGTTGACTCTCTAGTAGTGTTGGGTAAATCTGATGCTGATTCATGAAACCGTATGAGTCTTTGAAACGATGCAATCAATCCGATCTCAAACATTCAAGAATTGGCAACAGATTGGAGGACGAAGGTGCCTAACCGTAAGCGATTTTGGACAATCCTGGAGGTTTTGGACACTCCTTGGATCCTGGAGATCTTTGAATTCATGAACCTTTATAGAACTTTCATGAAATTTTAGAGACTCATTAATCTTCAAAGATTTATGACTCTTTACAGTATCGATTCAACATTCGAATAACTCATCGTGGAAGATTCATATGAGTGAATCTCTATTCTACTCTCTAGAAAGAGTTATTCAACTCATTGTCAGTGAACTCAGGGAGACGACGGGAAGAGTTGAATCACGACTCGGCGTAAATCTCCAAAGAGTTCATTTTCAATCAAAGGGAGCTAGTAGCTCCAATATGCTTTTCTTGAAACAGTTATCTAACTCATCTCGCTCGGAGTGAGTTATTGGTCATTACGTTTAACTCATTCATTCCACATTTACGTTAAATGTAGAGTTAGATACTAGTCATACGACTTTAACTTAAGCGCTCCCTCAGTAACAGCGCATGAGTAGTTCTATACGTGGAGGTAATTTAACCGATTCAACTTTCTACCGAATTCTCCAAGGATTTATATGGCTCAGTTACGATTCAGTTCGCTAACATCCAAGGACGATCTCCACTCAAATTGAAAGGAATCCGCAAAGCAATGGGAAAACTGAAAGTCATCAAAGAATAGTTTTTTTATGATTCCTGCATACAGTGAGCTCGAAAGAGCACGAATCTTTGAGATCGCTGGTTTAACTCACTCACCCACGGAAGCAATCATCCAGCAACTAGTCTCGTCCACCTTTGCATTTGCATCGCTCGTTTTCGGTACGCCTTCGCCCGGCAAGTGTTTGCCAAACCCTGGGCCCTGGGACAGTGTGGCTCCACCTACAGCGGGGTACACAATAATGGGCATCCTTTAAGAAAAAGGAGAAAGACAAGGTGGAGGAAATTGATTCCTACCCACCACCTTCCCCAGCCCTTGCGTATGCTGCCCAGTCTCGGGGCCGGTCGCCGTCGTTGTCGTTTTAGCTTTTACGTGGCACTCTGTAAAACCACTTGGCCCAAGTCGCACGAATACGGATCCAAGGGTGGGGGGGGGGGAGGGTGGTGGATTGGTGGTTGGGCATGGGCAGGGAGCTTGTTCTTTCATTTGCTTGTGTACGAGCTTGTGCTTTCCTGTGCGTTTTTTTTTTTGTTCTCCTCTTTTTTGCTCCTGCTTCCGGCAATTCCCACGCCCACCCTCCCTCGCACGTTGTCAATTTGCCAATGCTGAATGATTCCAGAGCGCAGCACAGTCTTACCATGTGTGTGTGTGTGTGTGTGTGGTTGTGAATCGTGTTTGTGTGAGCTGCTGCTGGCTGCTGCAGAGTATCCTTGCTCGTAGCAAAAATGAATTCCACACGGAATTCCACTACCTATTGTGGTTTCCATACACCCTTGCCCGCGGGCTTGTAGTTCACACACACACACACACACACAGAGGCGAGTGCGCGCTCGCTGGTCACCCGGTCCGGGGGTGGGGTGGCCACGGGAGGATTAGTTGCCTCGCTTGGTGCGCTCGACCGCCGCAAAGAAACCGATATCGAGCCATTCCAGATTTGCTGATCCACAAATTTTTCCCCCGTTTTCACAATTCCACCGCGCCACCATCGTGTGTTCGTCCGTCCAGTATGGTAAGCGACTTTCCAGCCCGGTCGTGGTGGCGCACCTAGCAGTGTGTGCACGAGAGGAAGAAGAACAAAAAAAGGCGACCAATAAAAGCCGTGCCGTGTGTTGCTCCGTGGGCTGGAAAGCGGGTTGGTGAGAGCGAAGGGACGCGGGGCGTGGAAAACTCCTTTCGGTTCATTAAGGGCTTTTTATCGGGGTGGGAAGGGAGCGGAAGGGCGTACAAAATGTGCATCTTACCATTCAGAATTGCGGTCCCCAGTGGGACTGGCGACTGGCTCAATCCTATCACGACGAGCCCCGGACATCGGACCCGGAAGTAAAACACTCAACCCTATTGGTGCCTCGACAACCGGCGGATTAAACTGGCGGCTCCCTGGGTGGACTCCTGCTCCGCTGGGAGTGGGCTGAAGGTTCGGTGGGGGGTGAAGGGAAGGGCGAGAAGGGAGGGGGGATGGCTACCGAGCACAAAGACACCTCCATTTTCGGCCTCGGGAAAGCATCTGGTTGGGCCGGCAGCTTATCTTACACCTCCCATTTGCCATGTGTGGTCGTACTTTTGCCGGACACAGCCGCACCAAGGATTAACAATTAAATCTCAATATGCAACGTATGTGTGCGTGTCGGTGTATGTGTCGTGTGTGTGTGTGTGTGTGTGTTGTGAGTTAGATAGGAGAGACCAACAAACCTAACCACGGAGTGAATTCTTTTCGACCTTTGAGTACAGCTCGTTTCCGGGCAGTGATTGGGTAAGAAGATATGGTTTTGTTGTCTTTTTCTATTTCTTCTTTTGGTTGTTGTTTATGTCCGCAGTAGGAGGAAGGAAAAATCGCACACGCAACAATTATCCTTCGCAAGCTTCGCAAACGAAGCTTCGCATCGCATGGCGTGCAAAAGGCTCCTTACCGGTTCAACACGCGCCTGAGCTTTGGGTAGCCACAGCAGCGACCGATGACTTCTCGCACGTTGTAACGTTGCGCTAGCGAGTAGGAAGCGTGTAAGGGAAGTTGGGGCAGTACGGTGATGGTGAAAATGGAACGGCTGCAAATGCCACTCAATTGTTTTACTTTTATCGTCACAAAGATATCATCACAAGATCAGGAGCGTTGCTGAGGAATTTTGTACCTTGGAGTGGAAAAGATAGCTGGAATGCGTCAAAGGGACTGACGAAGAAATGGAAATTCTTCCCCTGGTCAAGCAGAGTGTACGACCGAATGGCGCATAGTATAGCAAAATAAGCAAAAGCTATATGACGCAGCGAAATGTGTTGGAATTCTGAACATTTGGAGCAGCCTATCTAGCCTCGTGCCGTTACATTGCGAGTAACAGTGGATCGTAAATCTTTTAGAACTCGTGCTGCTACCGTACTGCCAGTCTGTTCCAAGGAGTTTAGTTTGCTTTCCAGCAGAGGTCTCTTTGACGGTTTAGCAAATAGGTGAACGTTTAATTTTGATATGAGAGCTTTCTATTATTGAAGCTTGATTTTCCTTGTTAAAAAGTAAATGTATCAAATAATCAAAATTGGTGATTGATAAAGTTGTGGAAAGTCCGGAGTTGACTTCAAAAATTTCGGAAACCGTCTCTGGAAGGTAGGTCCGTCCAGCATTATCCGGAGCCATCTGGAATCGCCCGGAGTTGTCCGGAGTTGGAGTCATCCAGAGCCGTCCGGAATCCTTCGGAGTCGTCCGAAGTCATCCAGAGCCATCCGGAGACGTCCGGAATTGGAGTTATCCGGAGTCGGCCGGAGACGTCCAAAGCCGAAGTCATCTGAAGCCATCCGGAGACGTCCGGAATTGGAGTTATCCGGAGTCGCCCGGAGACGTCCAGAGCCGAAGTCATCTGAAGTCGGGTGGATACGGCCGGTGCCAGGATGTTTTTGTGGTCAGACATGTCATCTCTGATTCCGCCTCTTGCTGACTCCGGCCGACTCAAACCGAAGTTTCTAGAAATAAAAGTGCTATCGTAGAAGTGCACACGCAAAACATCACGAAACAAATGCCTCCGGCTGGCTCCGGACAACTCCGCACGACTCCGGGCGAGTCCGGACGACTCCAGACGACTCGGATTCCGGATGATCCCAACTCCGGACGGAACTAGTGATTGCAGTTTTGACTATAAAGCATTAGATTTTAGATAGATAGATTTTTTTACAAACAAATAGCTCCGTTTGTAATATTGAGCTTAGATGACGGTTTGATGATACAAACTCACCAGACATGTTTTGAGAGCCTTGGGAACTATGTTCCATTGGTCAAATTAAATTAAATATAGTCGTATCACATTAATGGTTGACACAGGTACTTCAATCAGTGATCAAGCAACAACAATAACAATAATAATGTTAATAATATTAATAATAATAATAACAAAAGTTAAATACCGCACATTTTCATGGTCCCTTACAAGAATCACAAAAAATAATGTAAAACACTAGATACCAAATGAAAGGCTTTTCTGATTCTGTTTGCAACTCGTTGTTTCAACACTGCAATATGCTTTCATCAATATAAGTTAAACAACAATTTTCAATGCCTCGAGAATATTTGTGCGAGGCTACATTGGGTCAATTATTCTACACACTTGTATGAAATATGGTGTTCATAGTTGAAGAAATATATTCGTGCTTTCTTTTACTTATTGACTCTTGTTGATGATCAATTCATAATGCACTAAGCCAAAAAGTAAGTGTTACATAACAATCAGTTACATCATTACTTTATCAGTAGTGCAATAGATTTGATGCTCATACATACTAGAACAAAACTCAAAGTTTGTGATTTCACTTCCATCATACAGTAACGCGATTACTGTTGCCCCGTGTTCCCCTAAGCGCAGCGAAACAAAAGACGCTCCACTTGGACGGAGCACCTTATCGGTGAGCAATGATCGCGCCGAGGTGTGATAACTGCCTGGTGATGTTAGCCAGTTATCACCACCAGCCGTGAGTTGACACGTAAGTAACGCCACGTGACTGTATATCGTGGCGTAGAGCGGGAATAGGTTGGGGGTGGGGGAGGGTGGTCAGAGAACAGAGCATGAACAAAGCATGCACCTCCTCGGCCACGCGGGTTGAGAGTTGACAGTTCCGACGTTGCGTGTCAGGGTGCAATCGGGAGCAATAAGTGGCCCCCTGGTTGTCTGACATTCTGGGCGTAAGGACTGACCCACTTCCCAGGGAGAGCCCATCCCTAGTACAAGAGGCGGCGGTGGACCGGGGAGGGGGGGGGAGTTGAGTTGTCGATAATGGTGGCACAGATCCGCTCCACCGAATGTGGACCGCAGGGTGGGACAGGGTTTCGGATCAGGGGCAGGGGTTGGTAAAAATCGCACCAGAATCAAACAAATCCGCAAACGTCATGGCGGCAGGCGCGTTGGGCCTGGCCCCATTACCAATCTTCCTGCTTCTTCTTCTTCTTCTTTTTTTGCATTATTTTTCACTCTTTTTGCGCTCCAAGCTCAAACAGCATGAACGCGGAACACATGTGTGTGTGTGTGTTTAACCGGCGTTTGCCACCGAGAGAGCTGCCGGACCCCCGCAGGGCGCAAATGGAACGTGAAAGTTTTTCAATTTCCCTTGATAGGAAAATAATATCCACATAACCAGCCGGGAGAATACGGCCGCGCGCGTATCAGCCTCCATCCCTTCAAACCCCCTGTCCGAATGCCCAATAACACACACACACACACATTCGTGTGTATGTGTGAATGTGTGAGTGTGTGTGGTTTGCTTCTGTCGATATGTTTTTGCAATCGGTTTCGATTGATGACCGAAACCCCTCACCCGTACCCTTCTCCATTACGCCCGACCTCATCACGCCTCGGCGGAAACTTTCATTTGAAAGGCTCGGAAAAATTGCCTCTCAACCTTTTCCCTTGTTTTTTTTCCTCTTTTTTTGCGCCCCGAAAGGGATTCGGAACTTTTGTCCGCAGCAACGAAACCAGTTGCCTGCACCATCGACCACTGCCTACACTACTACTACCAGCACCTCTGCCCACCAGCTGCCACCGACTGCCTTTTGCTCTTTTCGAGCTTTAACTATATGCGAAGCTCGTATTTCAAACAAATAGGCATCGCAATCCTATCGCCAGTTCAATGAAAGTATGTTTTAAATCGTTGCACAATGTGCAAACATTAAAAACCTGCCTCCAAAAAGCTGTGCCAAGCTCGAAGGGGGGAAACACAGCGCAAATGCCTTCAGAGGGGAAGCACTCTTTCTCTGGCCAGTCTCTAATCATTGGGCTCAAGCCCAAACGAACAGGGGCGGAAAAACAACAAGAAATCAATGGTTTGAGCTTGCTCAAAGTGAGGGTCGAGTCGATGAAAGTTGTGGTGTGAAAAATGTCAAAAATAGCCTGGACTGTAGGCGTCTAGGCGCGCTCTGCTGGGTGCACGGGTTTTCCCTTTGCAGTGCCGTTTGCCAAAGACCCGTGATCGACCTGCTGGTTTTTGAGCCGGCTGAGGCACACTTTCCGTACGGTAGCTCCGGTCCGATCGGTCCGAGCAGACGTCACGGACAAAAATCAAACATGCGGTTAGGAACAGCCTTGCCTTGCCTTCGCAGCCGCCAACCGCAGCCCCAATTCCGCGCTGTGTCGAGGTGTAATATACGAAAGTTAGTCTTTCTGCAGCCGCCCGGTCAAAACACTCAAGCCCGTCGATGGTGGTAGGTGGGAAGATATTGATTGCATCGCTTGTTACCTCTAGACCTCTGTTTCCGGCCCCGAGGGAGAAAGTCTGATTCTACTAAAGCTACACGAAATTATTCGCAACAGACGTTAGGCGTGTGTGTGTTTGCGTACGGGATCAATTTTGCGCCCGACATTTAGTACTCGAATTAGTTTGACAGGTACGGTACAGGTCAAGGCACACTGGGCTGCTCGGTGGACTAGGTAGGGCTAGTATTTGGTTATGAAAGGAAGACATCTGCAGACAAGGAAGACAAAGGAAGACCCGAATAAACGAGACTCCTATAAGTGAAATCTCCGTAAAGGTAAACGATAAACGAGGTTTCACACATTGGTGTTATTTAGACCCTGCATTAAAGAAAAGGATCATATCTCCTTTTGAAATAGCATTAACAGTAAATACTGTGAAACTTAGAATATTGAGACTCCTATAAAAGAAATATCCGTTAGAGTCAGAGATGGATTGAGGTCCCAAACATTCATCAGGATTAGGAAGAAGGTTGATAACTCAATCTTAAACGACTCTTTCTAATAATACCGTAAAACCTGGATTATTGAAACTACTACACCGATTACCAGCCAAACAAAAAAAGCAAACGTGTTGCTGATCCCAGGCAGTCTTGTTATGGAGAACTGGGAAAACTCCCATAAAGGAGGTCAAAGATGGGTTGAGGTCCCAAACATTAATGTAATGAAGAATATGGATTAGAGAGTAGGTTTATATCTCAATTTTAAACGACTCTTTCTAAAAATACCGTAAAACCTGGATAAATGAAACTTCTACACCGATTCCCGTCCAAATTGAAGAAACAAACGTGTTGATGATCCTAAGCAGCCTTGTAATGGAGAACCGAGAGAACTTCTATAAAAGAGGTCTCCGTTAAGGTCTGCGATGTGTTGAAGTCCCAAACATTCATGTTATGGAGACTCTGAAATAGAGCGAAAGCTCCATTCTCAATTTTAAACGACTCATTTCATAAATACCGCGTAATCTGGATAAGTGAGACATCTATAAGGGATATTAGCGTCCAAATAGAAGATTTATAATAAGCGGATGATCCCAGGCAACCTTGTTATGGCGAATCTGGATTGTAGAGAAGGTTGATATTTCTTTTTGAATAATTATATCAATGAACATAGTAAAATCTATCAGCGAGATCTTTTTCAAGGTAGAAGATTAGGGAGGTCCCACACATTTACGTAACCTTTAGAGCCTTAAAATACTGTAAAACCTGGATAAGTGAGACTTAGCGTAAGAAAGATCTTCGTGAAGATAGAAGAGATTAACAGAATAGAAATATAGAACCTGTAGAAGAAAGAAGGTTAGAAACTCGTCTTTAAATAGCTCTAACTTTAGGTTCTTCTAAACATCAGTAATTAAGACTCTACTTGTCATTATTCGTCTCATTATTCGCGATTGCTTCATCTCATTCGTCGTCTTCAACTGTTTAATGATGACATTAAGTCAAATTTGAGCGCATCGTGTTTTCCCAACGTACAGTTTTGAATATTCTTACAACAAAATGTTATGACTCATATGCTAATCATTGAAACATTGCTGCCGTACGACAATTACGAAACAGTGGCGCCATCTATCATGCAAATCATTCAAAATGTATGGAATGTTCGCTCATTTTAGTGGCTGTGCGACCACGTGTTTGACTGATTCGGGGTAGAGAGAGAGAGTGAGAAAGATGGGTCGTCACTAATTTTATCGTTTAATCCATTTAGCAGTGCCGTGTATGGTGGGCCAGTCGCAAAGGACGGGCTAGACATATCTGGGCATCTCGCAGATTCCTGATGAAATTCTATCAAACAGCAATTAGTTTCGCTACAGCGCTACTCCTCAATTCACGCGCTCCTGTCGCTCGCCCTGTGCTGCCCAATTTAATTCAATTTGTCGTCCACAAGTGAAGCCGCGGCTGCAACCGTTTCAACTGGCCATAACTAATGTGCGCGGGGCATGTGTGTGCGTGTGTGTGAGCTAGTCGGGAGCGTAATTGGCGACTCACTTACATCGCCCCTGAGGGATGCTTGAGGTTAAAAGGTGCGGCTGGTTGAGATGCAAAGTTTTATGCAAAGGTTTAACAATTAAGTTGAATACCAGCGGGTTTTGCGATTACTTTCCAGTAGATGACGCACACGCAACCGTGAAACCCCCTTTTGCTGCCTTCCAATTCATCGATAATCCTCGCAAAGCGTTGCAAGCTGCACAGCTGCGATGATCGCTGGGTGCTCCGTCCCGACCATCCGTCATCCAACACGTCTGTGCAACATTTCAAACACCTCCTCCGTGCCTGCCGGGCGCGAAATAATGGCTCACGGGATCTGGCCGTACCTAGAATTGTGATTTATTTCGCGGGCGCCCACTCCTCCCATCCCGGTTCGCCCAGCCCGCACCGCCCAATCGAATAGCATTAAAAAGTTTGCCCAATCCTTGCTAAGCTGATTAAGATTCTTCACTTGGGAAAGCTTTTTGCCTACTGGGCCGGGCAGCAAAACAAGAAAGCGGACCCCACCAGTTGGCAACACATTTTGGACGCAAAGAAGCACGGCGATGCTCCGTACTCCGTGTGCTGAATCACTTTCCCATACAGTGCGATGTTTATCAACCATAAGTTGGAGGAGAGCAGGAGAAGCGTGAAGGAAAGTGAAGCCGGCAAGATCTTATAAAACCGAGCCACGTGGGCGAGTGGTGACATTTTTCAGCGAAGTTAATTTATTTGATTTCTCTCTTTGCAGTACACTTCTTCTCTGTAGGAAGCACACACACACACACACACACGCACATATGGCATTAGTCCGAGATGTTATCCGTTGAGTAAAAATCCACCGCACCATACGATAGTGCTTTCAATTTGCCGACCCTATGCCCGTACTCGGTGTTTCTGTGTGTTGCCAGCAAAAACGTGACCAATGATTCGCCATTTTGCCCTGCATGGGGCCAGAGGAAAGAGGATGGAGAGGGGGGGGGGGAGATGCAATAAGGTAGAACACCGGACACTTGACCAGTGAGAGAGTGTGTGTGAGTACACACAAACTGGGGTTTGCCCGAGAAGGGAAGAAGCTGAACATCATTGCACTGCTTGTTTTAGGACACTCGGCAGCTTAGGCAGAAGCGTAAAAAGTATCCTTTTCAAAAAGATAAAAAGAACACATCAGTGTACAGGACACAAGAGAAAAAGCTTGAAAAGCGTCTACTTGTTTTATACAAAATGACATAGCAGCAAACAAACATTAAAAATGGTTACATACAACAGCTAAAACACTAAAAGGAATATGTGAAACGTATAAAATGAGTGAAAAATTATAAAGTTAAAAAAACACAAAAATTGAAGGTTAAAAAGCTAATCAAATGAACAAAAAAAGGTAAAATAGGTAAAGCAGATAACTCCTACATAAACGACTAAACCAATAAACAAGCTTAAACAAGCATTAAGGACAAATCTCTCGAATAACAACTGTACAAAGGAATAGAAAAGATTCGCAAATAAATGAGAAAATGTAAATGAAACATAACGAACTTACTAAACGACTTTTGGCCGAGTCCATCACATCAGTCAATAAAAATGCAAACAGCTGAGTGCCTTTTTGCCCTGATTAAACGTTTCATGAGTTTTAGTTTTTCCCCGACAGTCCGGCAATTCTAACGTTGAAAAAAACACACCCACGTACACACTTAACCCACACCCAAATCACTTCACTCAGCGTGTGCAGGTAATTGATTGGAAATTAATGCTCGCTCCATGACTGGTTCATTTTGAGCTTTTTCTTTTGCGTTGTCTAGTTTTTCGTTGTTTTTTTCTATTTTTGTTCTTCGTCGCTGATGCATCCCTTCACCTTCAAAACCGGACTGATAGAAACTACAAAAAAAAAACCAAAAAAGCCCTAAAGACAGGCTGTGATGGTGACGAAGAAAGACTGAGCCTACACGGTAGGATACTGCAAAAGTTTTTCCCTGCTTGGTATGATTTATTTGCCCTCGAAGAAGAGAAGGCGTACACATTTAAATGCACTGGCGGTTGGCAAAGGATGAAGAGAATAGCAACCAAGGGCAAAGGGTAGCCATTTTACACAACCAATCGAGAGGAACGCTGCCAAAGGGAAATGAACTCTTGCCTCGTCATGGCGTGCTACATGTTAGAATTTTGAAAGTTTTGTTTTTTTTTCGTGAGTTCTTTAAAATTCCTAGATCTAGTGTTGCAGCGATCTTCGAAGGCATCGTAAATAGATGGGATGCTCTTCTTGGAACATTGGCGCAAAGTCTCGCACCAAAAGCAACATTAAAATGCTGAGAATTGTGAGGAAAGAAAGCTCCTAAAAACTCTCTCTTCAACATATGGCCTGCGATGAGGAAAGCAACCCTGTATTGCCGGTTTCTGACAGTAAATTTTACACATAGTCACGTGCTGCCTCTTGGCCTAGAGTGAACATTCTAAGTAGTGATGGAAGCTCGGAGTCGGAGCTACCCGATTCCGATTTTTTTTAATATATTTCCGGAGCCTATTACGTAGCTGATTCTGGAACCGACTCCGATTACGCCTTCGAATTCGGAATCAGAATTGGTTCCAAATTCAGAATTGGATCTGGAACCAGAATCAACTTGGGAATCGGAGTCAACTTTGGAATCAGAATCAGAATTAGCTCTGGAATTATAATCAAGCGTGAAGTTGAAATCAGAAGTTTCAGTAAATTTGGAGGAATTCAGAATTTCAGAAGTAGATTTAAAATCTTCGCGGCTATTAATACAATCGTAGCAGCATAGAACCCAACCCCCTGTTCCCATGGAGATGCGGAAACTGACTCCATTTGCGGAGACGATTCTGATTTCGGAGTCGATTCTGATGTTGGAGCACCGGAATCAGAATTAGCTCAGAAATTATAATCAGGTTTGGAATTGAAATCAGAATTTCAGAAAATTTCGAGAAATTCAGAATTGTAGAGGTAGATTTGGAATCTTCGCGGCTACATCAACCAATAAAATTAATACTAATCGAATGAACCTCTTCTTCGTTGCATACATACCTTTAATAACTTTGCAGATCGCTTTAAATTTTCTTAGAGTAAACCATCTGTTTCCTTTCTTAACCTTGATTATCCTTCCTTCCGCGTTTTCCAAGACCCTTAATGTTTCAAGAATTAGTTTTTAGCTTTTATTATCTTGTCTAATTTGTCTAGCCTCAAACTTTTGTGGAATTCTTTGCACTAGGAGATTTATACTAAGACTAGGATAGCATAACATTTAGTTACTTAATTAATCATATTGTTAAACATATTAGACAATATGCAGACAATTATATTGAACATTTCCCACACCATTTCTGGACACGATTCTGATTTCGGAGCTCGATTCCGGTATCGATTCAGGAAACTGATTCCGGACCTACTAATCGGATTCGCACTTCGGAGCTAGCCGGAATCAATTCCGACGAAAACTTCATTTTTACCATCACTAATTCTATGCTCGTTACAGGGTTGGTCACCATAGCTGAACATGTTGGCACACTTTCTCGAGCGTATGTAAAGAGATTTCAGAGTGGAAAAAAATCACATAAAATGAAACAGAGAATGAGAAAGTGTGGCAATATTCGGCGATAAAGTGAACACCCCTGCAAAAGCTTGCTATTGCAACGGTCAAATCAAACGCAACGGTCCCGTTCTGACGCTTCGTGTTCATGCGTATGCACAACAAGGGAAGTGGCTGTGTAACAGCAGCACCACATGCGCTGTAAACACTTGCTACATGCGCTCACGCAACGGCAGTCATTGTGAACATTTTTAAAGTTTTACAAAAACATTACCATTCGTTTTAAAGGGTATCTAGCTCTTCTAAGTACTAAGCAGAAAGTCCTTCAATTATGGTTTTATAACAAAACAAAACAAAAACAAATAAATGTTTCAATGTAGCCCTAAAACCCACCCATCTGCTATACCCTAGCAATGTTGCCGCAGCGTAACGCTTCCCTGCTTACCTGCCAAAGCCCTTGAGAGCTGCTGCAATCGATCGGACAGATGACGGGTTTCGAGTCTTTTCTCAACAAAACAAAAAGCCGGTGTTGTTTTTGCTTTCTTTCTTCGCCTTTGTTTTTTGCTTTCCTTTTTATTGAAGTTTTATTTAGTTTCCGAATACGTAACATCTCGCTGTGTTTGTTTCTTGTGTGTGTATTTTTGTTTTGTATTCTTGCTACCACAAGGCTAAAAGAATGCTAGAGACATGCCGGACATTTTTTTTCATTTATAGACCAAGGGGGGCTTGTTTTTGACCTCGTCATACCCCCGCTCCCCTCAAAGCCCATGCCCATGCTTTCATGCTGTCGTCAAGTGCATGTAATGTTAAAGGCACGTGATTAACGCAAGCCGCACAAGACCGCCGCTAATTTATGATGAGTTTACTGCGTCCGATATTTATTATTCGCGTGATTTGATGTTGATGCTATGAGGCGTTAATTGGCTATTGCTGTTCAGTTTTAAAGGGATTGAAGGAGCGTTTTTTGCTTCGAGAACGGATAACACGTTTTGGGGAGTGTTGTTTTATCAAAACCGGCTTACTTAACCACAGCGAATTCAATTTCTGTAGGGACCAAAGTAGTCTGAGAGTTTGAGAAATGAAATACCGAATTTTAGCGTGTATAACGACCCCCTTTTAGGTCGAAATGACCCGATTGACGAGTAGTAACGTTTCGAATATCCCTGATACATAACTTCAATAGTTCATGGGTATCAATAATAGATACTAGACAAAGCAAGGAGTGTGCCAAAGAAAAGGTATAAGGAACAAAGAATGGGGCTCAAAAACTGAGGAAACAAATGATCGCACTGGTTCTTTAAATTGGCGATTCAAATGAATTTGGGGAAGGAAAACAGAAACCTCATATGCATGAGGTGTAAAACTCAAGCTCAGAAATATACCAAAAGAATACGATGGTACACTGATGGCCTTCCATTCTCTTGAAATGGTCTTAATCAAATTGGAATCATGAACAAAAATATTTTTGTATTTTGTAAACTGTAAAAGTTAAAAAAAACTGTTTTCAAAAATATTGCATAATTCATCAAGAGAGACGTTATACACGCTAAAACACGGTATGTTGTGAATTATATCGTATATGTGGACAGTTTTTCTCGATTGTTTGCTATGCATTCGATCTTGTCCTTGTTCGTGCGTTTAGGCTCGTTTCTATGCATCGGATCTACATGGAATTGTCATGGAATTGTCATTTGTTTTAAAGTTGAGTTTTCATTCATTCGTCTTTTGAAGCAGAATTTTGATTCTGCTTATTGAGTCTTCATTTGAAAGTTGTTTTGGGTCATATTTGTAACCGTCAATCACGAGTTCTCACCGTCTTATATCATGCCTTGACGGTCCATGTCCGGAAAGAAGATTACAATGTAGCGATTTCGGCTTTGATCATATTTCAGCTGATTGGTGAATGTCATCGGATTTTTCTCGTTCAAAGATTGATTGATCGAAAACAACTCATATGTTTAATTTTTCAGCACGTATCTTTCACGATTGTTTGTCCAAGTCCAGCACCCAAATTGCGTAACTTACTTCCCCATTAGTGTTTAACTAATTGTTGTTACTCACAGAGCTACCTTTTGTTGCATAACAATAATACTCTTTGTACATAAATTATAACTGATTTCTAGGACGGCATTTTGTGATACTTTTCGTTCTTGAACTGTTGAAACATTTGCACTCCACCATCTACGATGCAGTTTTTCCCGCTTTTCCCCGATTTTTTTACACTACAATCTGAAAACCCCCAGCAAAAATTTACCAGCCTATTCGGCCAAAGCTAACAGCAGAAACTGGTCCTGCAGCAACGTTTACTGCGGGAGAAAAACCGTCCACCGCTGCTTGTATGCGACCCGTTGCACGCATCGTATACAAGAGTTCATCCCCCGGCAAAGCACGATTCATGCACGCGCGGCGAACCCCAGACCCAGGAGCCTTTTCCCAATTGTTTACGCGCTCGTACTTTTGATGCATTTTGGCCTTCTGTGCTGCACAGCATTCCCGCGACCCCATCCCGGGCCGATTATGTAATGAAACTAGCCACGAGCGACACATTGTTTGCCTTTTTTTTTTTTTCACTGCCAAACCGACCGCAAACACAGTTGCAAACCCGTACGCACGCGTTTCTTCGCACGCGAATCAATATTTTACAAATTTCTGCCCACAAAACCCAAAGCCCCGTTCGGGGTAGATTCGTTTGCATCCGTCTCGTTCACTCTGCCGCAGCCGGTTACGAGACCGGAACAAATAGGAGCGTTCGGAGGGTTTAGAACGCCCGGATCACGGCTGAATGAGTGGGCCTGCATCGTTTAACGCTTTTTACTCGATTTCTTAACCAAATCGGGTATGCTTCACATTAATAGAATTGCATTTGTATCGAATTTCCACAAACAAAATCTCTTCTCTATGACGTAATTGGTTTTTTTAAGTGACGTTCGTGTGATGTTGAATTCCGGTTTCGTTTCGTTTACACTGTACCGTTTGAAACGTTAGACGCGACACGCCAAGACAGCAGCGCAAAATGGAAGCATTTTGGGGTATTTTTTACGGAAATAGTGCTTCATTTGATGAAATATTGCATGTTTTAGCTTTTTGCCAGGTTTATTGACACAGTTTGGATTGTTGTTTCTGGAGCAATGCACGAAAAAACGGAATTCCGTTCAATTTCTACCATGCTGTCAGTGAGTAGACACACGGACCTGTACAACATTTTGCCTAGCTTTTGTAGAAATTATAAACAAATTGACTTCAAACGTTGCGCTTTCTTCTTTCAACCTCATACAAGTGGCAATAAATACATTTATTCAATATGTATAAACCTAAAACAAGCATTTATCCTTTTCTAGTATAATCTAACATTTAGTTAAAAGAGTTGACGCGGTTAGAGCTTACTTAAACAATATTGTATCCGTGATCAATAGTTGGATGGAATGCCTAAAGATGAAGCTTCAATAAAGTGAGTTGCCACGTAATAATGTGGTAGCTTTGCTCGCGCTGGCCAGGGTGGCCTTCAAACATTGTTGAGCGAGGTCATCGTTTTTTTCCGAAATAGGCACAGGTGGGTACTATTTCGAAGCGGACTCATCGGCATTTGATCGTCCCAGCGATATTAGAAACCCTTAAGGGGGTTCCCCTACAAAAACCGTTGCAGTTTAGAAGCCTTACCTTAGGGTAGAGGGACACATACAAACTCTTGAAATGGGAAGTCAATAGATGTAGGAAGGGTACAGTCCTGCCATGGTTGAAGTTGGTTTTCTTTATCCTCAAAACAAGTTATGGGTTTCGTACATTTGGTCCCGGGTTGTATGATTCAATGTTATTGTTCTCACCAAGTTAGTTCCGTTTGTCTTTTGTTAACAAGAACGATGATTCTTGTCGCTAAGTTCGTGTTTTGGATTTCCATGTACAGGCGATCCCCGAGATACACGGTTAATGGGGACCGAAAACGGTCGCAAAACATCGCGTATCTCGAATCTCGTGATTTCCAACACAAATATCACAAATGTTCGTGTAATTTTGCAAGTAAAGGATGGTTTTAGCCACTTAATCAATTATTCGATATGATTATGACTGAATTTAACAGTTTTTATCCTTTTTCAAATGGTTTTTAACATTCGATCAAAAGGGAAAATATTTGGAATTTGAGAATTGATGTGTCAAATCAGTACAATTTACTCACAGAACTGTAAAATTTAGAAAACCGCGTATCTCCGAATCCGCGTATAAGAGGTACCGCGTATCTCGGGGACTACCTGTACATACTGTTCCTACTTTGGGTTAGAATGCATCCACTGTTCCTGCTTATGGTTACGATGTATAAACTGTTCCAACTGTTAAGTGTTTGTCCATATTTCTCCATACTCTGTCCATACGCTATGCTTTTGATGAAAGTTGCTATGTGTTCTTGGATCACCTTCCTCGTAATTGTTTTGTATGAATGGTGTGGTCTGAACCCTACCAGGTGTGTTGCTATAGCAACATGTAGTGAATATTGTGTGTTATGTATAGCAGATATGCTTCAATAACATGCTCTTCGTAGGTTCAAGCCCCATATGAACCGTCCTCCCGCAGCATCAACTGACTATCCGGTTGCGTGGTACTCAATAAGCCTTTATAGGAATGCATAGGTCGTTACGCCTAATAGAAGAAGAAGAGAAAAGAGCTGGCTTTTGATTATGGTTCATTATATTAGAATTAAAAAAAACTAAGAAATCTACCATAAACAATAGTCGAATTTACTATACTTCCTCTTCTAGTCGTGACGACCTACACGGACATGCCTGCCTTTACATATGTACAGGCGTCCGAGAGTTATACAGGACCACCAATAAATAGAAGAGAAAAAAAACCAGGCCCTAATGGAAGCCGCAGCCGCGAAGGTTAACTGTCACAGCCCCCCGGGCATGTACGGCAATGCTGTCACAGCACACATTCGCGCCGGGAACTTCCGCTGGCACTTTGCGCAACTGCGCACCGGGGCCCGCCCGTGTGTGCGTGAGCGCCCGTACCGTGCGTGTACGGTACGGGCGGCCGCACGCACACCAGCAACCGGCCGCACTGGCACCGGAGGGTTCGAGGCAGCGAAAATTTCTACCAACGTTCACTGTTCTTCGATAAGTTGTCGACCGCGTTTTGAAGTGAGTAGAGCTCCCGGAATCACAACCCAAAACCGACCGTGCTTGCGTGTGTGTTTGTGTGTTGTGTGTGTGTGCGCGTACATGTGTGTTGTGTGCGCGCGTGTGTGTTTCCCATCCCCATTTACACTTTGTAAAGTAAAGAGCACATTTTGCAAAACGAAAAGAAAAGGGAACACTCTGCGGTACTGTGGTATTGTGGCTATTTGGTTCTTTTTTTGTTTTTAGTTCCGCAGAATTGCCCCCCTGCAGCAAGCTCAACAGGCAACAATCAAACCCAGCGAGACAGCAGCGAAGAAACTCTCGCCCTTGCCGGCATTTAAAAAGGCGTTTTCTGCTCCTTCTCGGCTCGTGGCGGCCATATTTTCTGCACGCACACAGGCGCGCACACACACCCGTTAGCGAGAGAGGTGTTCATTATCTCTCATCCCCCCCCACACCGTCCAAAGGTTCTTTATGTAACCCCGGAAAATGGTTGTGTAACCGATTAGTAAAGATTCGGAAATAAGAGTTTTGCCAACAGAAACCGACCGGCAATGCTTTAACGGCTTTTTTAAATGCTTCTTTGCCACTCTGGAGGAACAATGCAATCCAACAGAAAAAAAAAACATCAATGGAAGAAAATCGTAACTTACGTAACGCCACACACATACAGGCACACATTCGGTGGCCGGGGTGTGAAGCTCCATGTCTGCCGGTTTCTTTTTCCAGAATTCTCACTTGCAAGCGCCCGCAAAGCACTGGGAAAACAATTTTCCTCGTTTTTTTTTTTGCGGGCGAAACAAATTTTCGCATCGCCTGCCTGCCTACTCTTTTTGTTTCTCAAGTGATGCTCTTTTACCATTCCAAGTGGAATTGGGAAGTGGTGGTGAAACGCACAATAAAATGGTTGCACGCGCACACGGACGTGGAGAGAGTTCTAACCTCAACATTTTCGCTTGCTGTGTGCAACCTTTTCTGGATTAATTAAACGGTTGTATTTTATCGGGTTTTTTTCCTCTCTCTTTCTCTCCCTTCGTAGGTCCTTCAGGTACCAGTAAAACCTAAACTCAAAAAACAACATCATCATGTTCGTCTCGTCGGCCGCCCGCATTGCCCCAGTTGCCCGAAGCCTGGTAAGTGATGTGCCAATACCACCTTCCTACCTACTGCATTAACTCCGGAAAGAACGACGTGTGACAAGATATCCCAAAAATACTATTTTCCACCCTTCTTGTTACGTAACAACTCGTACAATCTTGCCCTCCCCCTCCCGAGCAGCGAGTGTGAGAGAGAGGAAAAAAACAGAGAACACGAGGGGCGTCCGTTACGTAACAGTTTCAAATCGATCTCGCTACTAAAGCAAGCGACAAAGTATCGATTTAGCTGCACGCTGTGCCGGCATTTTGTTCTTTTCGGATTTAATTGAACAGTAGAAAGTGGATTTTTTTTTTTGCATTTTACTTATTTCCTTTTCCACACACACAGGTCCTCAACGGAACCAAGGCGTACATCCGACCGATCAGCAGCGCCGTCATCTCCCAGAGCCAGACGCTCGCTGCCCAGAACACAGCGCCCGTCGCTCTGCTGCCACAGGTCCGGTCATTCCAGACTACCCCGGTCACCCGTGACATTGACTCCGCTGCCAAGTTCATCGGAGCCGGTGCTGCCACCGTCGGTGTTGCCGGATCTGGTAAGTGGCTCGCTCGCTCGCTTTGAGAGGCGTTAAATGTAACACACCCCCCAATATTTTGCCCTCTCCCCCCCTCAACCCACAGGTGCCGGTATCGGAACAGTATTCGGATCGCTGATCATCGGTTACGCAAGAAACCCGTCGCTGAAGCAGCAGCTGTTCTCGTACGCTATCCTGGGCTTCGCCCTGTCTGAAGCCATGGGTCTGTTCTGTCTTATGATGGCTTTCCTGCTGCTGTTCGCTTTCTAAATCCTTTATCTCCACACAAACCATCCCCCCACCCCCCCGTTCCCCTTCTACATAATCGGACGCAAACCCCGGTGAATCGTATGGATGTGTATGGGAGAAGCGAACTGAAGCAACACACACACAAACACGATCCCCACATCCTCTTGTTTAGTCCCACAGCAAGACAGACAGACAACATACCGACGAGAAAACGAAACAAACAAACAAATCAGCGCCCCTCGTGCCGGCCAGTCCCCCCAGCCCCAGGTGTAACATAACATCCCCCACAAGGGGCTCTCTTTCGTGCGAAAACAAAAGAAAGTGTCGATTTTAAGATAGTTCCCGTAAACACACACACACAAACACACTATTAATAAGGGATAAGAGCTTAGCGAGCAAGCCTAGCAAGAGCAAAACAAAAATCGTTGCAATTATTGCATTCTCTCTCAGGAGGAATAAATAGTTACTGCAGGTTCAAAATCGATGCCGATACCGACGACCTCTGTCTTAACAAAACCTTAGGGAGACGGGGGATAGAGAGAGAGACCCACCACCCGGCGGGGAGGTTGTGCCCGGTGTGTATGGGGAAAAAAACGAGACAAAAGCAAAATCTAAGGTACAACCAACATGCAAACACAAAGGACACTCCACACACACACACCCGCACCCACACAATCGCTCCTTCGTGTTCCCACGGAAGTCTTGTGTGCGTGTGTGTGTACGTGTGTGTGTGTGTGTCTGAAAGCCTGAAGGATCTCGGAACAACGATTATGACCGCTTGAAAGGCAGTCACCAGGGAAAGCGTGTTCAGCACTCTCCAGGATGGCAAGGGGGCGGCGAGCAGGAGATAGCAGTGTGTGTGTGTGTGTCTCCTTGCCTCGCACCCCCTTCATAGTCCTTTTTGTAGACCACATTTACCATCACGACAAAGAGCCCCCCTTTTTCGCAGCCTTTTTCCCACACACACAAAAAAAAAAACCCCTTCATTCCGCCCAGTGCCGCCAACAACGAGGCAGTGATACCTTTCCGTGCTCCCCACAGCCGCCGCCGCCCCCCGGGTGGTCTGTTGTGCGTGCGCGTTTTTTGTTCGGTGCGTGAGATTTATTTTTCAAATCTCACCATTCAGTGTGTCTGTGTGTGTGCAGGGGTGGCGTGTGCGTGCGTGGTGACGCTCATATTTGGGAGGATTTGGGCGGCCACTACCCACCCACAAAATGCTACCCTTCGCCCGCTCACACACACCCGTCGTTGTGGGGGGGGAGGGTTTGTTTTCTCATCCGCGGATGGGTCGGGCACGAAGGATGGGGGGGAGTGGGAAGCAGGTTGCGGCGGGGAGAGGGGGGAGAGGAGTGTTGCCACCTTTCCCTGCGTTTTCAGAAGACACAAGAAAATGAAACGCTCCAATAACATCGGAACACACAGAAGAATAAGAAGCAGAAGAAGAAAACAATTATGAGTTACAAACGCGCGCACGTTAGAAGATAAAACAAAGAAAAAGCAGCGAGTGGTGATCCATATAAAGTAAAAGAATAAAGATTGAGACTAGTTACTGGTACAAAACTGAAAAAAAAAACATTAATTTCGAGAAAAGTGTGTTTTATGTGTCCACCCCCCCATTGCTCCGGACATTAAGTGAGTGTTGAGGGGTCACACGTGGGGCAAAAGGAAGCATCCGAAAGTCAACAAAATGTTATGGTCGTGCGAAATGGGATAGGAATTCCATACACAATCCTGCAAGAAAGTGAAAAATCGAATTGGAAAAAAATCTAGTAAGAGAGGTTGCCTCCGATGCGTTACTACACCCAGTAGTGAGGACAGCACGGTTCTGATGATTTTCCATCCACAGTCTTACCGCTCCCTGTCACATCATCCAAAATTTATTCATTTCTGTTTGCCTCTTGAAACAACATTTGCTTTCTCCGTGCCCAAATAATGACGAGACAACATGTAATGCCCAAGTCGCATACGGAAATCGGTAGCGAGGAAATTAGGAAAATTCCACCGGAGAAGAAAACAAATGTTCCATAAATTCCTCTGCAAACGTTCCCTTTTTCCCAAAAGCGATTTCGGGATGATTTTTGATTCCTCCTACCCTCCCTCACCGCATTTTCATTTAACCCAATTTTGAAAGGAGGCCTTGCAATGGGCGACATGCAGCTTCATGCGGTACCTTCACATACCGGGAAGGGCGAAAGCGGGAGAAAACGACTTCTCTTTCCTACATGTGTCCCATCGCACAGCACCAGCACACACACACACACACACACACACAAACGCAAACAGTGCTGCACAGGCGACAGCCTTCCAGTCGTTTCCACTGCTGCGTGGGACGTTAACCCTGTCACTGGCAACCAAAAAAAATCATATTTCAAGAAACCGGCCTACCCGGGCAGCCAGCGACTAGGACTTGGAAATTGAATTAATCAAATTTTTATAACTATGCAAAGATTGATTCAACTCGCTATCTTCAGATTTTCAGATATTTTCCACGAGTAATTGAAAAGATAAAGTAGGTTCCATTTGAATAAAAACGTTACATTTTGACCCTTGCTGGGAGAAATACACCAACATCAAATAAATTTCACTCGCAATATTTTAATTCAGTCTCTTTACAATATATATTCAATATTTTACATACACAGAGACTGCTGATGAGAGATGGCTGTGAGGTAACTGACGACCGGTTTCTCACGCCGGAGTGTGTACTGAAATGCCACAACTCAACTAAATGCCGGCTCCAGACGGGTCCAACGGCTCCGGGCGTCTCCGGGCGTCTCCGACGACTCCAGACGACTCCGGACGGCTCCAGCTGTCGACTAGCGGCTCCGGACCAAGGATAATGTATTTAGAAGGTTGATTTTTATCGCTTTTGCTGGGCGACATTGTGGGGGACATCTGTCACTCTCTGCATACAAATTTCATTACCCCGCACCAGCCCTCCCCGATTTTTATACCGTAGCCCCCGGAAGAGAAATGTCATTTTGCTCTGAACAACTTCACCTTGTCATTTATAACACCTTGCTCCGGACGGCTCCGGCTGTCGACTAGCGGCTCCAGGCGGCTCCGGGTATCTTCGGACGGATATTTGTTTTCGCAGTCGTACAAGCTTAATCTGTGGCGCTTGGGAAATCTAATCCAACTGCTTAAAATAATTAAAGGATGTATTTTCTCTTCCCCTCACTCCACTCTCCGCTTTAAACACTTCATTTTAACTGAGTTAAAAATTTCAAAACCTTCCGAAAACTACCGATAAAATTTTGATGTTCCTACGAAATCCGCCCAAACTAATCTGGCCACACTGGACGGGAACCGTGTCGTACAGCAAACAGTGCTGCACAGGCAACAGCCTTCCAGTCGTTTCCACTGCTGCATGGGGTGGTTAAATGCGTGTGGGGGTTTTTTATTGAGAAGAAGAAATGAATAAAAATGATTTGGATTGTGAAAGGAAAACGGAAACAAGGACATAAAAACTGTTGAATGATAGTTTTTCGTTACTGCCCATCGATGTTGTAACAAAAATAAACAAGCAAATCAGTGCAATCCAAAAATCGCCTTACAGCATTTTTGCTGCATTGGGCGATGATTGAAGAAACAAAACATGTTAAAAAAAACCATAATGTACAATAGCTGCTACAAAAACTTATCCTAGCATGAGTGTGAACTATTATTTTCTACCGCCTTAAACAGTTTTTTTTTTTTTTCATTCAACTTCAATCGATTTTTTTTTATTGCTCCATCATATTTCACTGCGAACAGCGTACCATCATCGTGCTGCTGCATGGGCAGGCGGCCGCGTGTCACGTAGGCAAAATGCGCTGCTGTCGGCACTGTCAAAGCTGCTTGCTCATGCTGTCACGCGCGCGCAGACCCTCACACACACACACACACTGACACCTTCGAGCTGTCAATGTACGGTGCTTTGTTCGCTGGTAGGCAAGAATCGCCCTTTCATTATCGCTTCACCGTAGAAGTCAGTCGTAATGGCGACCGTATCAGGTAAATAAAGTGAGCAAAAGCGTAACCCACGGCGTCCCGAAAGTGCGAATCGTGCGTGACACGGTCCCCTCCGCTCCTGTACCGTTTTTGAGCAATTCAGGCCTGTGGCTGGCAGGAAGGCTTCCTCTCTCGAGAAAAAAAAACCCATCGTGATGGTGGGTCATAAAGACGAGGGGGGAAGGAAGGGAGAGGGTGATAATGTAGCAGCCACCAACCACTCCATCCGAGCGAGGGAGAGCATCGGACGGGCACTTTTAGGTGAACTGAACGTGGCGCACAGCAATGCGCGCGCGTGTGTGTGTGTGTGTGTGTATATGTGTACGTGAATACGTGTGTGTGTGTGTGTGCGAGTGGGAGCAAAATGGTGGCGCGCGAAACGGGCGCTACCGCAGGGGTGAAAGCGGGCGCTCCCGGCCCTGGAGCTTTCATGCGTCCCTTGTGAGGTTAAGTGCATTTTACGGGTTGGTCGGTCTGTGAGGGAAAACGGGGGTGAGAGCAGTAGAGTGCAGCAGAGGAACATTCCCGTTCGCTTGACTGTGTGTTTCCGTGGGGAGTGTGGCTGGTGGGGTCGGGACGGTAGGAGGAGTGTAAAAACTCGTTCACCTTACCGCGTGGCTAAAATTGACAAATCTCCTGTCGAACTTTCTGTACTGTGCGTGTGTGTTAGTAGATGTGTTTGTTTGGGAGTGTGTGCGTGTGTGTGTGTGTATCATTATTTTTTTGTTGCGCGTGTACGGAGTTAAGGGAGAAAAAAAAGGTTGGCCTGCTGCTGCTCCGTTGGTCCATTTCCGCGTTCGTGTCATCTGGCAGACCCCGAAATTGTCTGCGCGGCCAACCGTCGAACCACCTGTGCACGATAATGGGGCTTTCATCTTCAATTAACCAGCCAGCAGGAGAGCACAAAAAAAAATCCTCCTCAACCCCAAACACACACGCACGCACAATATGATGGTAGGGACGGTTTGTGGAACAAGTCGTGTGCCATAAGGTGGGCCAACACAACAAAAAAAGGGATCGGGATGATGGAGACAAGAGACGAAGAAGAGATGGTGGTCCACTTTTCCACGTCAAGAGTGTGTGTGTGTGTGTGCGTGCGCGCTCGCTTTCTGGAACACAATTTATATAATTGCAAAAGATGTCCAACGGGCAAAATCCGTTCCGTTCGCCACCGATTGGCTGAGCAAAGGAGAGAAAGGAGAGGGGATAAAAGGAAAGAAGAAACGCAAACTGCGCCGTCGTTTCCGGGTCGCGAGACACCATTCCACGACACACAATTGTCACAACAATCAACGAAAGCCCCCCCTCCCCCCTCTCCGCCCCGCGCCCACACACACACACAGACATGCGCTCAAATGTGTGCCAAACTATCTTGCAATGTTCCAACGCGCACACCAACTAGGAATGTGAGCGCCCACTCACACACACACACATCCAAGCACGTGCGAGCACACACACCAACGCACAGTTCGCTGGAAATCCGTCCGGAATCATGGCATCTGTTTCAAGCGGGGGGAAATATTACAATTATTTGGAAAGGCAGTTCGAGAAGAAAGATGCACACATTTCGAGATGATTACGAACCAACGGTTCATTTGAATTTAAAACAAACATGGTCTGAGGAAACACGGTAAAATATGCGCTTTTCCCACGGCATTTAAATCGTTTCTTTCCGTATTTCACGTTGGAAAATTTGCGACAGTTGGACAAAAACGAAAAAGAGACAAAGATGGAACTTTGATTTTGATGAACTCAATGTAAGGCGGCGTTCTGTGGCACCAATCGAACAAGGCCAACAATCACGACTTGGTTCGTAAAGCGCTCTGTCATCTGTTCGATGTCTTATCGATGTAATCTGTCATGATCAGTGCTGCAAAATGTCACTAGCAATGTCATAAAAAAATCTGACTGAAACAAAATCCATGTCAGCGTCACCTCCATTGTGATACTCACAACGATTGGTGTGACCAATCCATGCTTCGTGACATTTTTGCGACCAACGCTTGGTTAGTCATTATATCATGACTTTTTTTTTACTGTGATCAATTGTGCAACATTTCTCTGATGACAAATTTCGGCTGAAACAAAATAGTGTCAGCATCACGATGATCTCTCTACTGTGATGATCAGGGGTGAGAGTCACACAGTTGATGAGACCATCACATGCTTGGTGACTTTTTTGCAGCCATGTTTTGGCCAGTCATTTGGTCGTGACATTTTCAGTCAGTCATCATCATGCGATAGTTATGGGAAATATGCGGTGCGTGCAAGTCAGACTATCAAAGCGGACATAGCGAGAAAGAATGCTCATTTTGCTGCTTGTCCCAAATACACGCCAAGTATATTCCAAGAATGTCGTGAGTATCACCGACAGAAATACCGTGACCAAGTGAGTGACCAAGAGGGTGCTACAAAAAATGTCACTTAACATGTGAATAGTCCACCAACTGTTTGGATCTCATCTCTGATCATCTCATTTGTGTACGTGAGCTGACTCAAAACTTTTTTTCAGTCATGAGTGTTGGTGACTGAAACAGTGGCATTAGGCAGCACTGTTCACAGCCGAAAAAAAAGATGATGCTTGTGATGATTATTATTGTCATGATTGTGTTTGTGGCGGCACTAAGCTCAGCTTGTCAGTCAGAGTATCGCGTTGGACACAAGCATTCGCGTTCGACATGCCGTGACGCACTTGCATTGAGTATCAACAATGAGCATCAAGCTACTACGCTTATGTCCATTGTTTTCGTTGGTGAATATCTCGTGATGCTCATGCCATTTTGCAGTACTGTTCATGGTGCACTGTATTTGCAAAGATGCAACGAATAATTTGCTAATAATTCACATCAACAATAATAAAACAAAATAAATGAAAAATGTAAACCACCCCTCCACGCCTAAACACATACCGTGCACACACGTGCATTATGTACAGATATTCCCCGATATTAGATCCCCGAAAATAATATGCTCTTTGCGGTTTCATATCAATGTATTCATAACATTTCTCGTATTTCCTTATTTCCAAGAGTTTTCTAAGAGTTCTCATAGCTTTGGGACACTTTATTCACTCTTTGCTGCGTGAAAATGGAACTTAATGTAATGGGAATTGGACTCTATAGTACCCTTGTTGGACAAATCTAATCGGAATTTCCAAGGAGCTTGTCCAAAAAGGATTCCATAGAGTCCAATTGCCATCATATGAAGTTCACTTCCCATAAGAAAGAGTCAAGGAAGTGTCCCCCAACTATGAAAACCCCTGGAAAACCCTTAATGCACGCAAAGTACAGATAATTTATACGAGCGCTTCTTTCCATATTATTGCCAAAAATATTTAAGTAATAACAATACACCATACGTAGAATTTGGCAGTAATGTTTCGAGAAATCGAAAGTCTCGAGACAAGCTTGTATAATAACGATTTCGTTTCCGTTCGTGTAGAGTGGTTTTGTTAGATACTTTGAAACAAGTTTGAGTCAGATAATCGGCACCTACAATCAAAGTGACATGTTCGACACGATATTTGTTTATTATTTGTTCGACAGTGTCTGACAGTTCGCCCCCGTATAGATGCTATGCGTTTGTTCGAGTCGGACGTCTTGTTCGATTGGTGCCAGAGCGCCACCTAAGGCTGGGCGGAAAAATGGGGCAAGCAGTAAAAGAAATTAAATAAATATTACAAAAAACCGTTAAAAGAAGGTCGCGCACCAATCGCACTGAGGGGCAGCAACAGCAGGGGCGCTGACTTTCATCCACTTTCATACTTGTATTAATGATGCATTTGCATTTTCCCCATCTCTTTCGCCCACGATAAGCAGGAAAAAAGGGTAAAAAGGTGAAAAAAAACAACAAGCTGTCCCTGGGTGAGTTTCTTACCGATGGGAACACGGCGGTGCCGAACCAGGTGCAGGTGGCGGTGCCAGTGAAGCTCGACTGGGGCGATGACGTGGACGACGACGATGACGATCGGGTGGTGCGCACGCAGGTGATCGCGCTGCCGACGGCGCCGCGCGCCAGCCGCATCCTGAACGACGACTCGATACCCACCAGCCCGCCGTTCTCGGTCTACGTCTCCAACCTGCCGTACGACATCAACGAGAACGATCTGTACGACATCTTCGAGAACGTGGAGATCGTGTCGATGACGTTGCCGCGCGACGACAGCGAAACCTGGCGGCTGCGCGGCTTCGGCTACATCGAGTTCGCGACGCGCAACGACCTGATGGAGGTGCTGGCGATGCCGGAACCGATGGCGCGCAACCGGCGCATCCGCATCGGCCTGTACAACGAGAGCGACAACAAGCGGCGAAACAATCGGTACGACAACTTCACGTCCGGCGACAGCGACCGCCCGTCGTCCGGCGGGAACTGGCGCGACCGGCCCGACTCGGGAGCATCGCGCCCGATGGGCGACCGGGACGGCGGGGGCATGCGCCGCCCGTACAGCAGTGGCGGGGGCGGCGGTGGCTACGGGCGCGACCGGGACCGGGACGATCGGGAGCGGCCGGCCACCGATGGCGGCGGCA
>KB668188.1:239388-268093 GCA_000349065.1 Anopheles quadriannulatus | reverse complement strand
CGAGCGGCCGGCGCCCCAGTCGCCGCGGGCCCCCCGCAGCTACGATCGTGACCGCGAGGGCGGTGGCCGGGACGGCGGCGACCGTGGCAACGTGTTTCGCCGGGGGCCGGACAGTGGTCGCGCCCCGATCGCTGGTGGCGGCGGCGGTATCATGAGACGCGATCCGGAAGTGCCGATGGAGCGGCCGAAGCTGGTGCTGCAGCCGCGCACCCTACCCCTGCCGGAGCTGCCGAAGCCGGCGGTCGAGTCGGACGACGAGTCGGAGCGGGGCGGGCGCGGGGGCAGCGACGAGCAGCCGGCGGAGGCGGCGGAACCGCCGAAGCCGCGCCCGACCCCCGTCCCGGCGGCGAAGGTGTTCGGCGACGCGAAACCGGTCGACACGGCGGCCCGCGAGCGCGAGATCGAGGAGCGGTTACGGCAGCAGGAGGAGGAGCTGCGCCGCAAGCGGGAGGCCGAGGCGGCCGAGGAGCGCAGCAAGCGGGAAGCCGAAAAGGAGAACGTCCCGGAGGGGGGCGGCGAGCAGCCGACCGAAAACGATGGCAAGGGTGCGGCGGCAGTGGAGGGCGAGAAGCTGGCGGTCCGTGGTAACAGCGCTACCCGCGACCAGCCGATTGCCAACTGGCGGGTGCGCAGTGCCGCCAGCGAGGAGGAGAAAGGTAAACCGAAGGCGGGGGAGGAGGACCGCATCCAGTCGCCCGCGCGGAAGCTGGGCCCGAGCGGAAAGTTTAACAGTAACAGACGCACCGCGGGTACGTACGGCAGGAGAAGGTTGGGCCCGGGTTTCTGGCGGGGGTGGGCGTGTGTGTGTGTGGCAAGTTTTTGTTGCCCCCCCCCGCCCCGCTTGAAAGCAAAACCCGCCCACGTGCCGCCTGCTCGTATTTTTGTTTTGTTTTCTTTCTCATTTTTCGGTTTTGTTGTTTTTGGAGCCGATGCTTGTTTTTTGTTTTCTTCTTTTTTCTGTCTATGTGTGTTGTGTGAAACTTCACACACACACAACGATTTGCATTGCAATTATTGCATTGTTTTAACATGTTCTATTCCTACGTTTACTTTTCCATTCTCGCTAACCACGATTCACGCACGATTGTTTTTGGTTTGTTTGCTCATTTTTGTTTTTGCTTTCATATTTCGATTCCCTTGTTTGCTCTTTTTTCATCATTTACTAATTTATTTTCCTCATTTTGACAGTTTTTTTTTACATTACTGCATTACTCTCTCGCAATCGTTGCATATCCTCCGAGCTTGTTTGAATCTGCTGTTACTGCAAATGCCGCGTGGTTGTTGTTGTTATTTGCCGCAGTTCTGTTTTTTTTTTTTTGCATTTCCGCGCTGTCGCTGCCTTTGAAACGCCTTTTCCCTTATTAATGCTGTTTTTTCGCTCTCTTTTCTCTATGGCCTTCCACAACGGACCACTAGACGATCGCCGAACGGACAATCGAGATCATCGGGATAACCGTGGCTTGAATCGCCCATCTTACAACGGAACTGGCTACAATCGGTAAGTTGTTTGCCTAGTAGTAGTAGCAGTTAGTGGTTGCCGCTAATGACCTGCTTGCTTGGATTATATTCATTACACCCTCTCCTCCCTCTCCTGTGCCTGTCTCTGTCGGCTCTGCTCGTGTATTCGTTCTCGCATCACGCTTCAATCGTTTAACGCTTTTGTTCTTTCTTTTGTCTTTCGTCCCGTTTTACAGTAGGATTTTGTACTGGATTTAATTTTAACCATTGAAACCATTGTAACAGCTGGGTATTGTCACTCACTTTTCAACCATTGTAGCACTCATGTAATTTTCCATGTAGCACGTGTGATGTAAACGTAATTTGGGCACGTCGTAATTAACAAAAAAAAAACAAAAAAAAACAAATACAAACAAAAAAACACAAAAAATACAAAAACACAAAAAATACAAAAAACACAAAAACAAAAAAAAACAAAAAACAAAACAAAAAAAACACATTTAACATTCCGCTCAAATTGCGAGAATTTCTGGAAGTAACTTCACTGTAAATGCGTTTTTTTTGTTGCTGTTTTTCTTGGCTCTAGACGGTTTAACGCCAACACCTAACCATGAATCGCACGAAAAAACCATTTAAAAATCATAACGCCCTATATATTAACACTTCATACTACTTCCCGTACTCATTGATTGAGCGTAGGTAGTGTTAGGCTTTTTGCGGCTCTTGCATACGAGGAAACGTAGACAGTTCCATCAATTGCGGTACCGAACCCTTTTTCATCTTTGAATTTTCAACTTTATAAAATATTGTTCATTTCATACACACGCAAAAAAAAATCTTCGTTAAGAAGCTCAGGAAACGAATTTGCTTAAAGCGCCGGCGGCGGCACACCCATCATTCGTAGAGTCGTGTAATCCACCAGTGCGAGAACAAACGCGGGATTGTGTGACGAGAACAATCTTCAATCAACAAACACCATGTGCGAAAGAACTTGTGGCACCAGTAGATTGGACCCGTGCTGGCAGCGAACGCATCTATCCACCGAAACACACCGAAGTTTCCTGCCGCAAGTGAAAACCGAACCCACATCCGCCCAAAGCTCAATCTTCAATCAACCGACGGTGCGAACTCTTACGAATGTATGGCGTGGTTCCCGGTTGTTACAATTGCCTTTTTTCCTCGGGCGAATGATTCCATTTTTTTTTTGTGTATGCAAATTGCGTGGAAATTAACTAAACTGAAAATTTGTCCCCATAAAGAAGGGTTTTTGCGTCACAACAAAATAAAGGAGGTTTCATGCTGAAATTTTGCTTTTACTAAGGGATATCCCACATCGGTGTCATCCAACGCCAGTGCTGCAACATGTCATGAGCATCACGAGATGTTCACCAACGAAAACAATCAAAATATGCGTGGTAGATGCTGACACTCAATGAAAGTGCGTCATGACATGCCGAACGTGACATGTGCTCAAGCATGCCGTCACAAGCATAATCATGACTTTTTTTTTTGTCTGTGAACAGTGCCGGCAAATGCCATTGTTTCAGTCACCCACACACTGATGACTGAAACGAAGTTTGATGATGATGACCCACCTCTGACCCCTACTCACTTGGTCATGACATTTTCGGTCGGTGTTTGTGATCCTCATTTTGTGGCTTGGGATCAGACGCACATCCCGCATATCTCCCATGACTATCGTGATGATCACCAGACAGAAATTGTCACAACCTAGTGACTGGCCGAGAGTTGAGTGCGACAAAAAATGTCACCAAGCATGTGATGGTCGCATCAACTACGTGAGTCTCACCCCCTGATCATCACAGTAGAGCTCGTGAGGTCAAAATTTTATTTACATCAAAATTTGTCATGACTTGACAACAACAAAAAAAGTCATGATAATAGTGGCAGCCCAAGCGATGGTCTCCAAAATGTCACGAAGCATGTATTGGTCACGCCGATCGTTTTGATTTTGACTCAAACTGGCCATCCCAATTGAGTACGCGTGACGCTGATATGGATTTCGTTACAGTTAGAATTCGATATGACATTGACCCAGTGACATTTTGCAGCACTGGTCAACGCTTTGTTTTGTACTTTTCACTTCGTAGGTTGGCTCCTCGTGTACATTTTGCTCGCTTGTATTAGGTGTGCATTTAGTTATTTGAACACTCTTTATTTTTTTACTATTTTGCCAAGGTAAGCGCTCATAAAAAATAACCATTCTCACTGTCGAGAAGAAGAAAAAACGCACGCATACTGTGCTGCTTTGCTGAACTAATCCTAACGAATGCATGTGCTAGATAGTAACAAACTAACAGTCCTTTGATGCATGTACATTTTTTTAAAATATATTTAAAAAAAGAACTTTTGTAACACCTTTCTCCATTCTCTCTCCCATTCTCGCGCGCGCTTTCCTTAACAACCGTCCTGCAGCGACAACGAGCGTGGTGGACGTGACCGCACCCAGCCGCCCCGCGACACTAACCGCAACGGCGACGGCAAGGAGCGGCGTGACGCACCGAAACCGGCCGAAAAGGAGAGGGAAGGCGTACCGAAACCACTGGAGGAGCGAATGCCCAAGTTCCAAGAGCCTACTGGACCGGTAATGATACCACTCTCCCCCCCTCCCACACACACACACACACACACACACGCGTTCCTCACGTTAATGTTTTTGTTATTTTCTTTTTTCAGAATCTTCAGATGAAGAACACTTTCGAAGGATTGTCAGCGGATGAAATTGATGACTGAAAAAATACCAAAACCACCACAAGCTCCATCACCAGTTGACCTCCCGAAAGGTGGAAAAAAAGAGAAACAAGTTTACAGAAGAAGAAGAAGAAGAAGAAGAAGAAGAGGAAGCAGCAGGTAGAAGAAAAAGACGAAGAAGAGAAAAGGGCTACTAGTGAAGGAAAGGGAAGACAGCCAGAGGACAGCATAAGACACACTCCCACACACACACACACACATACATATACACACACACACGTATATATAGATATGAACATTCAGCCCGGTCGGCCTGGGGGAGAGTTTTTTTTGGGGGTTGTGAATTGCCACGCGCGCACTCGCTGACCCCCCCTCTGCCTCCCTCTACCGCCGCTCTACTTTGCACTGGGCTGGGCTTTAGCATATTGCTCAAATTTTTTTTGTTTTCTTTTTATAGTTTGATATTTTCGGCATCGTGTGTTTAAAAGTAAAAATCGTGCAGCGAAGAGAAAGCAGAATATTGAGCAGAGAAGCAGCAGCAGCAGCAGTAGCATTTTTTGTTTGTTTGTTTATGTTTTGTTTTTCGCCTATATTCATTTATTACGACACGGAAAACGAAACAAAGGAAGGGAAAGTAAACAAGGACAGACACACACACACACACAAACAGGCGTAAGGTGTGTGTGTGGTGTAAAGAAAGAAGAGAAAACAGGAATGAAACAACACTTTAACTTAGAAAAAAATACACATACCCTTAGACACTTTAACACACACACACACATATATATAAACACTCTCGTGCGTGCATAAGATTTAATGATCATTCTGCTTTATAAGAAAAAAAAAAGAAACAAACAAACAATTCTAATAAATGTCTAAGACAAGACTCTTTCTCGGCAAAACTCCTCCCACGGCTGCTCCACCACCAACCCACACACATACACACACACACACGAAGAGGGCAAAGACTGATGTGCGTGCGAGTGGATGACTGTGTGTGTGTGTGTGCGTGTGTGCGTGCGTTTGTATGTACATTGGCCGAGGATCGCAAGTAGCGCATTGCAGGAAAAGCTCAGAGAACCGCGAACGAATGCAGGCCAATAATCGTGGAGCCAATATTAAGCAAAAATAAGAGAAAACGGGGGGAGAAAGAGACAGAGAGAGAGATAGAGGTGAGACAAGATTAGCTAAACAAAAACAAAATAGAGATACACAAGCAGTGAATAACACACAATAAAGGGTGCGCCTTAAAACGCTTTAGAGTAGGACAATTTAAGTACCCAATACCGCTCAAACCCCGCTGTCTCTCTCTCTCTCTCTCTCTCTCTCTCTCTCTCTCTTTCTCTCCTCCCGCCTCCTCTCAAAAGTGGGAAAGATCGAGAGCGCGGTAAAATCATGCGAAAACATCGGTTTGACGCAAACAAAACGATTATTTTACATTAGTTGTTTTCTCTCTCTCTCTCTCTCTCTCTATCTCTCTCTTTCTCTTTGGACGCCACAACTCCGTTGTCGGTTGTCTGTGACACTTTAATTTGAGGAGGAGTCGGTTCTTACACACACGGGGCTTGAACCCATGACGGGCATGTTGTAATGGCGTGTGCGGGTTGACGATCGTGCCGGATAGTTTTTTTGTTTTTTAACAATACAAACGTTCCTTTGCGCGTTAAAGGTATACTGCACACCGACACACGCACGCACACAATCACAGAACTCTTTAGTAGGTCAGCTTTTTTGCAAAAAAAAAAAAATTAAAGCCAGAAAATCTGTGTCAAGGGGGGAGGGGGAGAGGGAGTGATTGCGCAGGGAAATCCACCTCTTCCCCCTTCCTACTAAAAATAAGATACGAATGGTGTTTGTGTGTGTGTGTTTACCACTTTAAAGTTATTTATTAAAGGACTTTATTTCTCTTTTTGTTGGGCGTGTTTCGTTTCCTCTCTCTTGCCCTCCCTCGTTCCCCATCTGCTCTGTTGACTAGGTAAAAGTTTCCCCTTTCTTCCCCCTCATTCCCCGAAGGCATCAATCGTCGAATACTATAGGGGTGCAGTAGGATAAATGCGTGTATGGAAATTATTTCAAAATATGTAACCTTTGCTTCATGTAATCAACGCCACCCCCCATCCCCTCCCAGTCTCTTTTTCGAAATAAAAAAAAGTAAAATGCGCACGACGCACTTACACCCACCCACACACACACACACACACGCTGTGCTAGCCACAGGAGAGGTGCTGGTGGGTGGTGGTGTGCGGTGAATCGGAGCTATTCGCTGTTTGCCCGTGAATAAAAGCATTCCATGATGACTGTATCTGAGTGTTTCGTGTTCGTTTTTTTGTTATAAAAAGTTTATATAATCAGCTGTGACACCCGAGCGGTGGTGGAGGTGCGCGCACGGTACACGACACACGACACGTGGCCGTTTGCGCTTTCAAATTGACCGTTGGAGCGGCTAGAGTTTGTGCGTACAATTAAAGTAGGTTTTGTAGAAATACGCCAAGCTTGCTGAACTCAGCAGGATGAGAAGATGTTTTTTAAACAAATAAATGCGTTCTCGCTTTATCGAAAATTCTTATTTGCAAGGTAAACAACACATGCTTGTGCGCAAACGAAATGTGCGTTTTCGTGCTGTCAGATCAGGCGCAGTACCAGCATGACACATATGTCCTCTTCCCATTTGCATTTGACATGTACACACACACACACACCCAACCCTTCTACTGTGGGGTGGGGTGTAGGAAGCTCAATAAAACATATTTTTAACGCTTCTAGCGCATCAACAATCGATTGCGGCTCCAGGTGTGCGCTTCCAGTCGCATCGGGCTGCGTTTTGTTCCCACGACAGGAGCGAGAATTACATGATAATTGAAGAAAAAGGGCGTTTTTGGCAGGCAAATTGTCTCTTCAAATCCCCCTACCCCCCTCTTTCTCCTGCTAGATGCAGTACTAGAAGAGAGGCTGTCGGCAAGTCGCGCCCCAATCAGCAAAACCGAAGTTATTGGAAAGCCGAGTGTGTGCCAAAGCGAGAGAGCATGTTTTCGTTCTCACTCACTCTCTCTCTCTCTCTCTCTCTCTCTCTCTCTCTCGATTTTGGACGGCACAACGCCACTCGTGCAGCCTGGTCAAAAATGATCGACGAAAAAGGGGAGAAGTGGAAACCGATATCCGTCGAACGACACGCACACATGCATTTGCATGCGGATTGCCATCTCTTCCCATCTGGCAATATTTTTCTGCTATCGTGCCCATCCGAATGATTGTCTCCGGAGTGTCAGTTTGTCCCGAATTTTCGCTGTAGAAGAAGACATTTCCAGAATGTGTTGCAGTGATGAGTGATTTCGTTTTTTTTTCAACTTCAATTTCAATTTTCATTTATTTGATTGTCAGCCTAGAAAGGGTAAACAATACCTACACCTTTAATTCTTCTTCTTCTTCTTTGGCTCAACAACCGATGTCGGTCAAGGCCTGCCTGTACCCACTTGTGGGCTTGGCTTTCAGTGACTAATTGATTCCCCGCCATAGCAGGATAGTCAGTCCTACGTATGGCGGCCTATTTGGGGTCTATTTGGGGATTGAACCCATGACGGGCATGTTGTTAAGTCGTACGAGTTAACGACTGTACTACGAGACCGGCTAACTACGACACCTTTAATTACCTAATCTAATATTAATTGTAAACTAGAGAGTGAAGAATTCTAAAAGTAAAAAAGTATTATTCTGAGGTAGTAACAAAGCTATTAATAATCCTAATGACAAGAGCTGATACGAACGCTAAGATTGATGGAGGGGAGATTGGTTTATTTTTCAATTATTAATTTCAATTATTGGTTTATTGGTTTAACGGATTAATTATTGATTTATTTTTCATCAGCTAATTCGTAGAAGAACGCAGTTCAAAGACGCCAAGGACACGGCTAAACATTCGCAGCACCAGTCGATGACGTCATTTCCAGACGAGCACCAGCTGAACACGCAACAGTCGTTGATATTCTGGCGCGATGGGTGGAAGGAAGAACGAGTGAGAAAGGGTAGTGGAACGTATACCAAAACGCATGTGGAAAGAGTAAGAAAACTGTTCAGAAAACAGTGTGCATAAAGCAAACAGAAAAAGTGTCACTAACTGCAACCATCAATCCGAAAATATGGGTGCGGGACAAATACATGTGTATGCGTGAGCAGGACCAGCAACCCAAGCATTTTCATGTGTGCGTGAAGGTCGGTTTGTGCCGTGCTGAAAGTGCTTACCGTAGCTGCTGCTAGTGTAAACGCTAGAGGAAATCTTATGGGAAATGTTTTGAACGCGAGCCCCCCTCGGCAATTGTTGGCTGGGACGCACGTCAAATCGGTCAGCCCCGAGCTCGCCCGAGCGCGTACGACGAAGCCGAACGCCACCAATCCGACCGGGCGATGACGTGCGCACGGCGTGCGGCCACAGCCAATCGGAACGCTCGGATGTTGCACAACGAAAATAGCTCGGCTGGGGCAATCGCGCGCGCGAAAAGGTTTTTACGTACCGTGGAGGGGGCCCTGGGACCTACGCTCCATGGGCCGGGCCCGTCATTACCGCTGGTGAACAGTACGTGGAAGGATCGACGCGCATCGAACACTCTCGCGCTGCCCGAGAGTGTGAACCAATTTGTGGTTTCTTCTTTTTGGTTTTTTTTTAATATTGTGGTGTTTGCTGGCTCCATTGCCCTTTTACTGTGACCTCTGCATACCGTGGTGTGTACTCAAGCGTGTGCGTGTGTGAACAGTTGGAGTGAAGCAGGTCTCTCCTCCACCCCGCCCCCGGACGAGGGAGCGCCCAATCTACAGCATCGATCAACCTCCAGATATTATCAATTTGCGCCAACGGGGCCACCTCACTTCCGGTTGAAATAGACGACACCTAGCAACTACATTACAGAGTAAGTGGATCCGTATGTGTGTGTGTGTGTGTATGAGAGTGTTTGTGAGCTAAAAACGCAACTCATGGTCGACCGATTATATGCGCTGTTACTTGGAGCGAAAAAAGGAAACTTTACCTCCTTCCCGCCTTTGCTAGACATTTCCACCCTCAACAAAGCTCTCCAGGAACTCCACAAATTCCACAAACCAACCCTGTGAATCGCACTACGCAATTTCCAGCCTCCCCGAATGACATACCCGAACATACATGGCTGTGCGTGTGTGTGCGTGTTTTTTTTTCGAGAAGATTCGGGAAGATTCAAGCGACACTTGAAACATTTGCTCGCGGCGGTCCCCTTCCCCTGGGAGCTCCGGGAACGTTTTTCAAGGACGAATTTTCCTTTTCCCATTGAGGGCGTGAGGGGGTAGGGGGGGGGGGGTTGTTTTGGGGGTTGACAAAATACGCATCCTTCACTTCATGCTGAGCGTGGGGAGACTTCCAAAGGGAGGGCCGCACGGCAGTTTCGAACTGATTGACGTCAGCGCGCAGTCCAAGATGGCGCAGCTTGTTTTTGTGTACACGCGCGCGGTGTGTGGCGCTGTTTCTAGAAATTTCGGCGACCGCCATCTTCCATCTCGCTTTGCCGCTTGCAATGCCTACAATGGGGGAATTTTGTTATGGCGAGGAGTGTGTGGGGGGGAGGGGGAGGCAGTTCCACTGCTAGGTTTTTATGCTGTTTGTTAACACATTCACCCCCCCCCCCCCCCCTCACGCCCCTCCCCCCCCCCCCCCCTTCATCTCTCCCTTCACACCCTCCCCGACAATCCAAGGGCTATCAATCCAAGGTCCCGACGGCAATTTGACATATCTTTGCTCTACGATTGCGTGTGCGTGCGTGTGTGTGTGTGTGTGCTGATTGCACACCTACATTCATTACCCCTCCCACCACCATTCCACCAACCGGGTTTTAGCACCATTTTAGCATCCCTCTCCCCATTGGCACTTCTTTAAAGCGAGCGTCTCTTTCGGCACGTTTTCGCCATTTTCTCGCCGCGGTAGACGCGCGCCGCAAAGATCTTTCTGGAACGTTCGAACACACGCGCGCCCGCTCATCTGTGAGTGAGACCTTCGCAAGAGAGAAGGGAGGGGAGGGGGGGAGGGGAGCTTCACTGATATTTGTCCCCGTTTATATTAGTTTTTTGTTTTCTCTCCCTCCAATGGCGGTGGTTAGCACATTTCTGATGCTCTTTTTCTTTTTTAACTCTTGCTGTTGTTGTCGCGCCGTAAATTCGTGTTCGTGATCCGAAGGTTCACAACCTGTTAGACCAGTTTGGGAGCAAAGCAAAAAAAAAAAAAAAAGGCCGAATATCGCTGACGCAACACAGCGCGTTCTAGAACGTTTTCGTGTTGCGGGCGGCGTGTCGCACGCGCGTGGCAGTAGTTTTAGTGGGAGCTTTTTTTTTTATTTTTAATTCCCCTTCTAATGGTGGATCGGATTTATGGGACCCGCCCCATTAGACCCATTAGCAGGAGGTGGGAGGGGGGTGGGGGGGGGGTGAGTTTTTTAACCCGAGCAGAAGCAAACCCAAAAAGCAACAGAAAGAAAAAGAAGTAGAGTGGTCGCTTCCGGGCGGGATGCGGGCCGCTTATCTTATCTTCGGGTTGACTGGCGCGACGCGACACAAGCTCTCCCCGTAATGGTGATGCGGCTTTGCGACAAAACCTACAGCCATCATCTCTCCCTCTCCCTCACATACACCAGAGATATTGGAAATGCCACTCAGCACAGGCAACAGGCAGCGCACGTTTGCGATAAGCGGTGATTCCCTCGCAGTATCTACTGAAGTGTGCACCACGCCAGTTCGTCCATTTTGTCTCCGCACGGCACCTGCAGCGTATAAACCCTCTGACGCAAAACAGGTACATCTGGATGTATCTGATGCACGTTTGTGTTTGTGTTTGTGTGTTTTATTTGACCTGAAAGAAAACCCCCCGCTGTTGGGATTCGCCGCCGTGAAAGTGAACACTGCAAGGCACTAAACGCCACCTTCCGCCATCTTGTTTTTCGTTTCAGGTTGAGGGCTGGCAACTCTCAACTCATCTCGGGGCGTTATCTAAAGCGTTAAAATTTCAGTGGAATTAAACGGTGAATTTATCGTAAGTATTCTCAACCCGTCTCTCCTACCTTCTAACGCCCCCCCCCCCCCCCCCACTCTTTCGCGAATGTTCACTTACGCTTTCCCTTATTCTTCGCCCGCTCCCCGCAACCAGTCACTATCCCGATGGCACAAGCAACTGAGTTCGTCAACGACTGCCGCTCATGGCGAGAAATCCTGTCGGCGAAGTCGTGCGTCGGCCGCGGTGCCGACGGCGCCCGACCAGCGCCTGGAAGAGACGATCTTCTTTTACGGAGGCCTAGTCAACCGGAGCGATCGGAATGCGTACTCGCCGCTGGACGAGCCACTGCTGCTGCTGCACGCCGCCGCACCGCCGGACGACGAGGCGGCCGGCTGGCTGAACACCACGACCACGATGCTGTGCTCGCCGGGGGCGTCGGCTGGCGCGGCCGACGCCAGCACCGACGCGGCCTGGTGGTCGCCGGGAAAGGGCCGGATGGACGTGGGGCGCACCAGCGCTACAACAGGTGAACGGTCGCCGGGCGACGGGCCACGGACGGCAGCACCCGGCTGCCGGAATGAGTTTGACAAAGCAACCAGCGCGAGCTTCAGTGGTGCTGAGGCGAGCATAACTGTACACGACGTATGTAATAAGAGCGGCGGCAGCGGCAGCAGCAACGGCGGCGGCGGCCGCCCCCACGACAGTAGCGGCGGCTGCGGCGGCCAATTTTCTAGCGGAGCACGGAGCCATGTGGCCCCGGGCAGCTGCGGCGGTGGTGGGACCGCTGCAGCCGCCACTCCCGCCGGTGCGCCCGCAGCAGTGCGGCAGCACCAGCCCACCAGCATCATCTCCCCCAAGAAACCGTGCGACTACAGTAGCATCATTAGCGTTAGAAGCAGTAGCAGTAATAGCAATAGAGGCGGCGGCGGCGGCGGCGGCCGGCCGTACGGGCCACCGTCGTACGGTGGCGGTCCGGGGTCCACCACCCCCACCACCACCACCACCACCAACGCCGCCCTATCCACAGCCCTGTCACCACCAACACCACCACCCTCACTACTACTACCGGACATCGACTGGACGAACGAGACGTGCCTGGGAGGTGCCGGGACCGATCACGACTTTACCAACACGATCGTCGACGGGCCCGCCGGCCACCATCTCTGGCTGCGCTCGCCGACCGCCAGCAGCAGCAGCAGCAACATCACCGACACCGAGCTCGAGCGCAGCCTGGACGAGTACCAGCACGTCCGGGGCATGGGGGCGGCCCGCACCGCGCTCGAGACGAGCATCGACTGCGCGAACCTGCTCGACGAGCTGCAGGTCGAGCTGGCGCAGCCGGCCCTCGCCCTCAGCTCGCCCGTGTCGCTGCACGAGGAGATCGAGCAGCTGTCGAGCGCGTTCGACTGCGACGCCTCCAACCATCTGGTATCGACGGTTACGGCCGCGCCAGCGGCCGCCGCCGCCTCCGCCCTCCCCTTTCTCGGGCTGGCCGCCGACGACACCGAACCGATCTCGCTCAACATACTCAAGTGGCTGCAGGAGGACATCTCGACCGGGCTGCTGCCCGAGCAGCCCCAGCCATCGCCCGCCCAGGACCTGTTCGAGCAGAGCCTCGACCAAATACACAACATCACCGGGCTTGCCCGGCTCGGCCACAAGGCGACGGCGGTGGCGGCGAGTCGACGTATCGGTGCTACCAACGCTGCTACTGCTGCTGTAACGAACACGACGACGACCACAACGACGACGACGCACAGCGCGGATCCGCAGCGCGACCACAACTACTTCGCCATGAAGCGACGCCTCCAGCAGGAGGAAGAGGAGGAGGTGGATGTGCAGGAGGAGGAGGAGCAGGAGGAGATTAGCCGCAGCAAGACCAGCAGCAGCAAGGTGCCCCGGCTCGCCAGCGACGCAGGTCGTTGGGCGGCGGCCGGCGAGAGCACCATCTTCTCAGCGCCACCCGCCACCAATACGATCGGCAAACAGCTTCATCAACAACAACAACAGACGGCGAACGCAATGGGCAGGAAGCTGTCCTCCCTTGCCAGCCGCAAGGCGGCCACACTCGCCATCAACGTGAGCCACAAGACGAGCGAAGCGGCCCCGGCACACTCCACCATCAATGGGCAGGCGCTGGCAGCACTGCTGCAGACGACGACGACGACGACGACTACTACGACGACGACGCCCAGTACCTACGAGCCGTCGCTACGCGTGCCGCCGCTAGCAGCGGCCGCCACACTCAACACGCCCGACCTCACCAACGACATACTGGATTTGGAAGATGAAAAGTTTGATCTGCTGTCGTTCATCGACACCAATGACGTAAGTGTCGTAGTAGTGGTGGTAGTAGTAATAGTAGTAGAAGTAGCAACGTGACAGTTTGTCTTACATTCGCTCTCTCTCTCTTTCTCTCTCTTTCTTTTCTTCTCAAAAACAAAACAAAAGCAGGAATCGTTAGAATTTAACCCCTACCACGCGACCGTCGAGGAGAAGCCGACGCTAGAGCTGCTGGCGTCGCCGGCCGCCATTACGCCGGCGGGGCGGACGCGCACCATCCTCGCGCCGAAGCAGCCATCGCAGAAGAAGCAGGGAGGCAGCGATGCCGAGCGGCAGATCTGCCAGCTGCTGACGCTGGACAGCCTGCGGCAGCTGACGAGCGCCGCCGAGGATGTGGCGAACCGTGCCGGCGGTACCAGCGCGTCCCCTACCGGCAGCGGCAGCCAGCACCACAGCGGCAGCGTCGGGCGGCGCACCAATGCGAGCAGCAGCGCGTGCAGCATCGGTTCCCGCTCGTCCGCGTCGTCCGTGTGCGGCGACTCCGGCTCGGACGTCTCTAGCAGCACCACCAACACCACCGCCAAGACGCCGAAGCGGCGGGGCCGCCCGCCCAAGCAGGCCGGCACCGTGCGGGACCGGTCGCAGTACCAGCATCTGAGCGAGGCCGACTGGCGCTACCGGGAGCAGCGGGACAAGAACAACGAGGCGTCCCGGAAGTCGCGCATCAACCGGAAGGACCGCGAGCTGAAGCTGGAGCTGGAGGCGGACCGGCTGAGCGCCCAGCACCAGAAGCTGTCGTACGAGGAGCGCCGCCTGCAGCAGGACTGCCAGCGGTGGCGCAAGGCGGTCATGAAGCTGGCCCTGCTGTAAACCCGCTGGCTGTTTGTCGTTGCTGTGAGGTTAGGTCGTGAGGGAGGGGTTTTTGTTTTGCTCCCTGCTTTTATATATATATATATACATATTGTTTAGTACTAATCTTAAGGCCGCTAACATATATAGGCCACCTACCGTTATCAACGCGGCGCCATTTTGCTGCGAGCACGTGGATGTTTCGTGCGCCATTGTTTCTCTGCGGGGCGTGTGAGATATAACCACCGACTACAAGTGGGCGATTATCGATTTTCTGTACGTCAGTACTTTGTTTTTTTCTTTCTCTCTTCTCAATTGCGCCCACGTGCAATCCTAACCCCCCCCCCAATGTTTCCCGAGCCCCGCAGTGAGCGTGGTTTTAACCTAAAATGGCGGCGACGCGCAGTGCCGTTTATCTCGTTTTTGCCCCAGCTTCTCCTGATTTCTGTCAAATAACGCACGAATACACGTTTCGGTACGGCAGTTTTGTTTGGTAGGAACGTTCTCTTGTTGTTTTCTTATTGTGGGGCTTGTATTTTGTTTTGTTTTGTTTTTTTTTTTTCATTTCTACTACTATGCCCCACACCTGTTTGGTGGGTTAGTTGTACCCCGGTGGTGGTTTTAACACTATGTACTCTGCACAGATTTTAAAGTAAAGAACGTTTTACGTCCTGTAATCAACTAACCGTAGTAATTAGCTGTTTAAAAGAGACAGAGAAAAGAAAAACACACACATATAAGATGATAATTGCTTGTGACGGCCGCGGGAGCCTCCAACAGGCTCGTTTGCATCGTTGTGCATTGCTATTTTAAACATCTTCTTGTATCAATAAAGGCAGGCCTGCCACCAAAAAAAAAACATCCCACATGTTTTGTTATTTTTGTTATTCCGCTGTTCGTATATTTCCACTGTACACGTGTCGATCTTTCGAGGCAACTGTCTCGGAGGGATAAGGAAAAAAACAACACTTCAAGGTTTTCTATCTCTCCGAACCCGAAAAAAAAACAATCCTCCGTGCGTGTCAGAAAATGTTAACCTCGAGCCGGGTAAAGCCCTTGGTAAAGGGCCGCTCTAGGGGAGGATGGAGGCAAAGACAACCCTTCCCCCCCAAAAAACAGCAGACAACAACCGCCCTTGAACCTGCGCTCTGCGGACCTTGTGCGTGAAAAACAACATCTTCTCGTGCTCTATTGCGTATTGCGCGGCTCGAAAAGGGCAGCTGAAGGTCGTGACCAAAACAAACGCCCCGAAAAAAAAGACGTACGACGGTGGCTCACAGTCAAAGTAGTGGGGATGTATGTTTTTTTTATTCTTCCATGTTCGTTTGAAGCAATCACAGGGAAGGTTAAGGTTTGATGTGTGAATTTTTAATTTAATACATGAATATTTAAACCCAACCTTTGTCTACCACGTGCGCTCTTCTGGAAGGGTTTCATCGAAACCTTTTTGGACTGATGATAACTTAGACGCAGATGAAGTGCTGCCGTCCCTACCGTCTCTGGAGGCGCTCACGGATTTTGATACTGATAGTGTTATTGGCTCTGCTATCGTGGATGGGACAATCGTACCTACAGACAATGTCTGTGAAAACGCGGAAGTGAATTGTTGAGGTAATTAGTACCTTTTACAGGTGACACAGCCTCCTGAAGACCAGAAGAGCACACCGGCTCGGTGAGGCTCTAAATAATGCTGGCAATACCTACTCTCAGTCTTTGACTATTATTCGTCTTAGACTGTCCAATTTCGAATTCGATTGTTTTTTTTCGGAAACCTTCCTGTGTTCGTCTTTTAGAACTCTCATGCAAAAAATCAGATCGATATCATATTGAAAACCCTTGGAAAGCCATGCAAAAATGTAAGAAAAGGTGTTGAACTTGCCAACAATGACCAATATGGATCTCAAATCGTTAAATATCAGTTATTAGAAGTCAAATATGTTGGAAGGTCATCTGCGTATTACATAACCTAGACCAGGCGGTCTACGACCTAATTTTCGTTCTAATTTTGACAAGAATGTTACTGTTATTCATAATTTAACATTTATTACATCTTTTAGGAGTATCAGAAATGAAGTAGTAGACAAAAAAAATACTACCACTAAAGACCTATTTGCCCCAAGTGATATTAATCATTAGTTAGATATCATAAATAACTGCTTCGAATTGTTTGAAAAGATTCCCAGGCTTGGTTACAAAGCATGTTTAGACATGTTAATAACGTAAATCGTATCTTCAGCCAGGTCCTAATGGATTAACACTTTCCATAACATTGTAGACACCCTCGCAACAATCTTAATCATTAATGTTACTTCTGGATTTCATTGGGATTCAAAAAAAAAACATGAATCATATTTGTTTGGTACAACAACCCGCACAAAAAGGATGCTTTTGAAGACTTCTCCACATTGTCATATCGAAATATCTCCCAACCATTAATTTATGTCCCACAATTTACTTGTAGTAATTATGGAACTACGTAGAAAAACTGCCAAAAACAACATAGTTTGATACTACATACTTGAGTATGATTTAAGAACTTGAAGATTTTAAATAACAATAATTCCCTCTTCAAAATTGTACTACGGTGAAATCTTTGTAAGATGTAGTCCCTTCAAGTCCCCAACATTTTGACGGTCTTGTCATATTCCGTTCATTTTATATCTCTTCAAGATGAATATCTCTCTGAGGCGAATATCCTTCAAGCAGCATATGCGATTTGGCTGCCAAAATTAAACGAGATGAATTTTTGGGGGACAGTTCTCAAAAATATAGGTCAAAGGATGCCATGTTTTTCCCGTGGTTTCTGGGATACTTCATATCAACACCTTCATTAGTTATCCTCAACATGAATATCTCTCTGAGCTGACGGTCCCGTAAAGATTCACCCTAGAAAGATTGCTCTCTAAGAGGAATACGCATTTGACCACCCAACAAATTCGATTGACGAAGACGTGCGTGCAGGCATGTTTTGAAGATCCTCGATCGTCGAAGACATTCGATTTTTATCAATTCCTTCTCAGGTTTGGCGACAAAATTGTTGGAGTAGAGCTTCTGCATCATGTTTGTTCAGAAATTCTGGATGGTACAGAGCACAGTGAGAAATTACGCCGAGAATCGCATAAAACCTTTGGCGTCATTGCTAGCCGCTGCGAAGCTAGTGGACACGATTTCTGCTTCCTGATATGTTTGCCAATATTTCACAGGTAATAGGTTGGTTTCACTGTTTGGTCAGTTGCACTGATCTCTCCGGCCAGATGAGCTCAGCGATGTCGCCACTTGACCCTCGGCTTTCATTTTGAGCTTCCTTTGGAACCTCAAGTCTCTCCGGGTCATTGGTAATTCGGAACCGGGGGGTTCCTTTCGATGCTCTGATTGTTGTCTAATAGTGCCAAGAAGTTGTAGATGTCGGAACAGGCTTATCCGACGGTCACAAAATACCGCACGGAGTCCGTTTCGGTCGTGGTGTGGTGCCTCTCTTTGATCACGCACGCTTCTAAACGAAGTTGCTTCACTGTTTTGGCCATCACGGTTAGAGTTTGACTGAGGAGAGGTGTTAAATGTTGGTCTGCTGACTCATGGGACACTATTATTGAAAGTGCAATTAGTGTTTCGTTAGTAATTTTTTTTTTATTTATCGCCCCAATTTTTTGCAGGATCATATAGCTAAAGTATATCCTCAAAGCCGTGCAAAGAAAGTTTTCCGAAAAAATGGTCTAATAAACTGTCCAAGAAGCCTGAAAGTCAAAAGAAAGGAGAAAAAACATGATCCCCGATTTTAGGTGCCACTGCCACTGTACAAAAACAACACACCCGCCATTGCTATCGATTCGTTATATTTTGCGGTGTATATTCGCTTCGATATTACACTGAACTGTACTGTGCTCGCTAGCTCTAATCGTCTGCTGACAGCGTTGGTTACTGCGAGCGAAAAGGGAATGGAGTAATAACATTTACACATGCTTGCTTGCTAAACCTTAACCTACTACCGGGAGCACTTTGGCTGCACAATGATGATTACAAAACATATAAAGATATAAACTTATAAAACACACATACACACATATAATAATATATCCTTCGCGACTATCTGATATCACGGTTTAACATGCCTCGCCCTTTTTTGACTCGCACTATTTCTTGCTGGACAGCTGCCCGATCATGTTTTCGACCTTTGCCATCAGCGCGGAATCGTTGCAGTGGTCGTGAATCTTCAGCAAGCTGTCGATGTCCTTCTGCATGAACGCGATGGTTGCCGCATCGGCATAGCAACTGCGCCGGGAGGAAAAGAACACAATTTAAAACACCGTTACCAACGACTTGTACACCTGTGATCGTTCGGAGTCGTCCGGAGTCCTCCGGAGTTGTTCGGAGTCGTCCGGAGTCGTCCGGAGTCGTTTGGAGTTGGAGTCGTCCGGAGTCATTCTGAGTCGACTGGAGTCATCCGGAATCGTTTGGAGTCGTTTGAAGTCGGATTCGGTCGGAATCGGAGTCGGTCGGAGTCAACAGGAGCCGTCCGATGTACTGTGCTTGTGACCAGGAATTTCATTTCAATATGTTTTTTTTTAAATATATTTTACTTTGTACGTAAATTTCGTACACAGGCCATTGTTTCGAAGGTCTACTCCAGCCCTGTCTCCGGACTCCGGAAGTCTCCGACTCCAACCGATTTCGGAAAACTCCGAATGACTTTAACCGACTCCGGACGACTCCGGATTAATGATGGAAAAAATGAAGTTTTCGTCGGAATCGATGTCGAATAGCTCCGAAGTTTACTGGAATCGATTCCGGATAGCAGGTCCGGAATCAGTTCCGGAATCTATTCCGGAATCGGCAGCGGAATTGGAATTGGTTCCAGAGTCGGCTCCAGATTCGACTCCGGAATTGGATTCGGCTTGGGAATTAGTTCTGGAACCGGTTCTGGGATAGGAATTGGCTCCGAAATTAGAATCGGCTTCGAAATCGGAGTCGGTTTAGGCATCTCCATAAGAATAAGCGTTTGGGTCGAATGATGCTACGTATTGATAGCCGTAAAGAATCAAAATTTGCTTTTGAACGATCCATTATCATGGAGATTCCCGGACTGATTTCGCTTCTGAAACTTCAATTCAAGAACGATCTTCTCATTCTGGAGCAAATTTCAATTCTCGAGACTCGAGTGAATTTTGGAATCAGCTCCGAATTCAACTCCGGGAATCGGCTCCGGAATCGGAATCGATTCCAGCATCGGAATCGGCCCCGGAATTGATTCCGAACACGGAATCGGAATCTGGTAGGTCCGATTCTGAGCTCCCACCACTTCTCCGATGTCGGATGACTCCGACTCCGAACGACTCCGGACAACTCCGAACACTTGACACGATTCCAACGTCAATTCCGAACGACTCCGGATAATGCTGGACGGACCAACCGTCCGGAGTCGGATCGGAGGCGACTCCAGATTTTTGCCAACATTACCCATCACTATTCTACGCACTAGCGACTTACCCCGCCCGCAGATACCACTTCAGCTTCGTCTCCTCGCCGCACCGGGGCAGATACTTTTTCGCCTCGGTCACGTTCTGCTTCGCCAGGCACACCTCGACGAACGGTTCGTATCCGATCGCGCTCTTCTTCGCCCGGCCGAGCTTCTCCAGCTCCTCCCACTGGTAGTTGTCCGCGTACGTCTGCACCCGCAGCCACCAGAAGCGCCGGTCGGACATGCGGAACTCGCTCTTGAGCTTTTCCGCGTACCGCTGGTCCCCGAGCTGGAGCAGCTTGCGCACCATCGCGTGCAGCGCCAGCCCGAAGAAGTCCTTCTGGTACTTGTCCTGCAGCAGCTTCTGGTGCCGGATCAGCTTCTTCGTCTCGTCCGCCAGGTCGGCCTCGACCGGCTTGCCCGCCTTGCGGTAGTTGCCGCTGATGTCCGGTATCGAGGCGTCCAGGTTGCCGAGCTGGAGCGCTTCGCGCAGCGCCAGCTCGGCCTGCGACAGGAAGTCGTCCTCCTGCGAGTGGATGTCCTTCAGCGTGGACAGGCTGTTCAGCTGGCAGTACTTCTTGTACAGGTTTTGGGCGAGCGGGTAGCGCCGGATCGTCATGTGGAACTTGGCGAGCGCGGTCGTGTTCTTCATCTCGAGGATCGCCATGTAGATGAGATCGATGTCGCCCGACTGGGTGGCGGCAATCAGCGCCTTCTCGCACGCGCCGAGCTTCAGCAGCAGCGGCACCTGCAGCTTCTTCTTCGTCTCCATCTCGAGCAGCTACGGGGTAGGGGGGTAAAAACCGCAAAAAAAATTAACAAAAATCGTGTTTGAAATAAAAACAGCACAAGCATGCGTTTTTACCGTAATGGCGAGCTTCGTTTTGCCGATCTGCTGCGCTTTGTCGGCCACGTTCGCGTACGACATCGGTTCGCGCAGGCCGGCGCTAGAGAATTTGGCCGCTATCTTGCGCGCCACCTCGTCATCGTCTGCAAAGGAGGGCGGTAAGGGGACAGAGGTCGGTCAATAAAAGAAACAATCTCAATTTTGTTTTGTTGCCTACTCTTGTCGTGCGTAATCTTCTGGAACGCCCAATGCTCCAGGATGCGCGTCTCCTGCAGCTTCAGATACTTGGCGATGTGGATCGCCAGCCCGTAGTACTTGCGGAACACCAGCCGATCCAGTATAACGACCGGCTGCAGATGGTTGAACCTGTTGGTGGAACATTTTTCCGTAAAAAAGCGGCTCGTCTCGTACTCTCCCTCCCATCTCGCCGGTGCTTACTGCTGTATGGTGATCGGGATGCCCACGTTCCGGTCGCGCAGCACATTCAGCACCTTGAGCGTGCGGCACATCGTGATGTAGTCGGCACAGTCGTAGCCCGAGAGGAAGCTCTTGCCAAAGTACGCCGCCTGTATCAGGCACTTCTGCGTGCTCGGGTCGAACTCGTGGCCGGCCGCCTGGACGCAGTCGGCGACGGCGGCCGGCAGCCGGTGCTGTATCAGGCACAGGTACTCGTCCGACTGGTGGCTCCGGTCCCGGAACTTGCGGTGCGCCTCGAACAGGAAGCTCGCCGGCTCGGAGATGTTGATGCCGAAGATTTTGCTCGTGCTGGGCGGCACCCGCTGCACCAGCTCGTGGCAGTAGTTGGTCAGCACGCGCACACAGTCCATCTCGGGGATGAGCGCCACCGGCGTGTCGTACGTGTACACGCTCGATTCGCCGCTCGCGCCCACCACCAGCAGCAGGTGCGCGTAGCAGACGATGACGGCCTGCCCGTCCGGCCCGGTGCTGCCGTCGATGCACCACACCAGCTGGTTCGCCTGCTCCTGCCGGCCGGTCGCAAACTCGCAGTACTTGCGCTTCAGGTCCCACGAGCCCATCCAGAGGCAGCCGGTGTTGGTCAGCAGCGCGACGTGCTCGTGATCGAACGAGACGGCCAGCAGGCTGATCGACTGGTAGTCGTGCCGCATCGCGGGCGTCGTGTTGGTGAACGCGTTGTCGCCGTGCCGCACGAGCGTTATCTCGTTGCCGGACGCTAGCAGGCAGCTGGTGGTGCGGTCCTTGCACACCATCTCCCAGCAGGTGAGGCTGCTCGTAAGGTCTGCAATAGATAGAGAGAGAAGGCACGCTGACGCACTGCGGAATGGGAATGACGCGGAAGGGCCGGGCTTACTGAGCAGCTCCGAGAGCGGGCGCGACTTCGGATCCTTGATGTTGTTCAGGATGTAGATCTTAAAGCCGGACGTCATCACGGCCACGCCCGTGCCGGAGGCGGAGGTAAAGATGCGGGCGTCCGCCACGTCCGTCACGTCCTTGCCGACGCTGAACTTGTGCACAAAGTTGCCGAACATGTCGTGCAGGAAGATGGTGCCGTCGTCCTGCACCCCGATCAGCTCTTCCGCGTCCGACCAGCCGAGCGTGACCAGATTGCCGCAATCCCACTGCAATTTTTCAAACGAAGGGGAGGGACGTGTTTGTGAGTGGAACAGAGTGTAAAGGGATGAGCGCGGGGCACTAGTTACATTGATGGAAGAGAGCAGCTTGCCCACGCAGTTGAAGATGCGTATGATCGGTCGCGTGCTGGCGCCCCCGTCCAGCTTGACGAACAGCTTCGGATCCTTGACGACGGCGATCGGACCACCGTACGGGGCCGCATACACGCGCATATGCTCCAGGTTGATGCTGCCGGGCCATTCCATGGTGTAGAGTTCGATTTTGCTGTGTCGGGGAAAGGATACGCGTTAGAGGGCGGAAATGAAGGGCCAGGGATATACTTTACCGGAAGGCATTGCCCTGTCCCAGCGTGAACCAGTCGCCCGTATTGCATAGCAGCGACATTGTAAAGCGTCTTAAAACTACACACACACACACACACACACACTCAAACACACACAAACACAAGAACTATACTAAAAATTTACACTTTTGTTATCAATTTCCCACCCCTTTGGGAATGCCCGATCTGGTCCGTGTTTTCCTTCCCCCTTTTTTACTATGAGTTTGGGAAAAGATGAATCAGAACAACAATAACAATAACAAATGAGCTGTCAGATACCATATGATCAGCGCTGACGTTTACAGTTTTGTTTACATCTTGTAGATGCATTTGTGGCGAGCGTGAAAATTCAAGCTCGTTCGTGCTATTCACAAGGAAAATAGTTTATTTTATTGAATAACATTCATCTATGGAGCCGTTTTCGTTCTTAACTTTCGTTCTGTTTTAATAGTCGAATGATCGGTGCGTGGATTCATGCAGCCGTTGTACAATGCCAGGAATGACAGCCCTTTAGCCTTGTTGTCAACAACCACAAATCTGGAAATGGATTTTGTGAATTAAATTTTCAATAGCTTTTGCATCATCAAATTAGAACAATTCTCAATCCTCTTTTTCGTTTGAAGTAGTGATGGACGAATCAACCAGAACCTGTCGGGACGGAGCCATCTGTAAGCGACCAGGGTCCACCCGAAAGGTACAAGTAGGTTCAATAGGTTCAACAACTCCGATAGGTGCAAGAAAGCATAAGCGACTCCAACCCGTTGGTGCACAGAGTTCGGGACGGGTCGGGCCAAGGTGGATTCATTCCGACCTGTGGTTGTAGCGAGTTCGGGTCGACTCGAATGATGAGTAATCATAAGGTGCGAGAAAGTATAAGCGACTCCGACCCGATGGTGCTGTGAGTTTGGTTCGGGTATTGAACCAACCTTGACCCGATCCGACTTGTACTCGGGTCTATGAAAATGTTGCGGGAACATTTGTTGACAAATCGCATGGACGAACTGTCAATCACATGATGCGAAAACATTTTTGATGCAAGAGAAACATTTGCAGATTTGATTCCGACTCCGACTTAGCGCACCCGCTGCACCATCGGGTCGGAATCGATGCCAACTGGCTCGCACCCGACACCGGATCGGGTTGTGAAATGAATCACTAGACCCACCACTAGTCTGAAGTGATACATTGGTGATGGTTAAATTGATTTGTTCATTGGAATTTATAGGAATCCTAAGCAACTCCCCAAAGCCCGTTCTAGTTCTACCAGTTCTCCCCAGATCTAGTTCTAGCGAAGCATAACTTCAATGCGAAACCATACAACAGTACTGAGGGAAGGAGAAAGCTCTCAAAGCGAAGAAAGCTTCGCTGTGTGGCTATACCATTAAAGATGGCGCCACCAGCTTGTTTGCTACGTTTAGAAAGCACAAGTGGTTTGATTGGTTTGGTTTGGTTGAGAACTTGAGCCGTTTAGAATCCGTTTAGTGGTCGTTTATTGGATTTGTGGAACTTGAGACAGTTCAGAAAAGATGCAGCGGACAGTTTGTACATATGATTAACAGCAGGTGGAACGACGTGCTCATACCGGTCCAAAATTTACAAAATATGAAACACCCATCCCAAAATTGATCACGAACCCACCCCGGTCCGGGAACCGTTACTGAACCTAAACCGATCCAGGAACTGCCCAAATAACCAAATTGGCCTTAACCCTCTATAAAGCCACTTCAAACACACGTGGGATTTTGTCGTTAGCTCACCAAGTGTTAGAACAATCGGAACTGTGAGTTCCAATCAAATGTAGGCGGTCCCCCGAAATACACAGTAAGGCAGCAGTAATCGCTCTTGTGGGCGTGTGTGCGTTTTTTTTAAACCGTATGGAATTTGCCACCCGCTGCAGGGGGACAGTTTGGAAACGCATGCGTCAGAATCAAACAATTTTGATTTTTCCGCACGCACTCCCGCACGCCCGCATGAGCGATTATCGCTACCTCAACACCAATGACCATCACTAAAATCTGTGCGGTCGACCATTGTTATAGATTTTTGCTCGGAAAGTTCTCGGGTAACTAATCTATGGCGCTAGGGCCATTAATAAAACTAAGAAAGAAAACAAAGCCATACTGGTCCTGGAATTGATCGCAAACTCACCCCGGTGCAGGAACCGTTACTGAACCTATACCGATTTAGGACCCATTACCAAACCCGTACCGGTCCTGCAACAGTTCCCGAATCGAATCCTTTCCTGGAACTGTTCCGGATTCGGAATGAATCGGGTACCTAGTCCAATCCTAGAACGGAACTCAACTCAACTAGTAAATTTCCCAAATGTACAACGTTCCCTTGGACGTAAACGTTGCTGGTCGCTGACAGAAAGGTTAACTGTCAAATTGGCGTTCGAGTTGTTTCACAAGGGCGCGCCCGTTCAATACAAACCGCTAACCTAACGAACTTTAGGCGCCGTTGGCAAAGGGACGCGAAAACGAGAAAGCCATTGACGGTAAGCACGGTACAACTAAGATTTTGTTTCAAAGTGGAAAACCGATGTTTTTGCAATATTTCGTAAGAAAACAGACCTCATTTTGTGGCGTGAAACGGGGCGACGCTGGAATGTAAACAGTGACGCGGGCTTTTTTTGTTTTTTTTTTAACGAACGACATCATGTCCAAACGAACACTGCCGCTGTGGCTGCGGGCCGGCAAGAGCGATGTAGATCTCAAGAAGAATGTAGAGTGCGTCGTCGTGGCAGAGCCGTTGAATGAAAACAACAAACCAGCGGTACCAACGCCGGCTGCGCCGGAAGAGGAGCCACCGAAGCGACGCTTGCGAAGCAACTACCGGGTGGAGGAAAGCAAGCAGCCCGACCTGCGGGTAGAATATCTCCCGTTCGTCAGCTATACCGGGGCGATCGAGTACTACACCACCTTCCAGGACGTCGCGTTCAGCTGCGACCAGATGATGCAGTGGGTGGAGCAGCAGCAGGAGGACCGGCCGATCCCGATCGCGTTCGATCTCGAGTGGCCGTTCAGCTTCCAGACCGGCCCGGGCCGGACGGCGCTGATGCAGCTGTGCGCCGCCCCCGACCGGTGCCTGCTGCTGCAGCTCTCCTGCCTGCAGAAGCTGCCCGCCGCCCTGCTGCAGCTGCTCTACCATCCGCGCGTCCTGCTGCACGGCGTGAACGTGAAGAACGACTTCCGCAAGCTGGCCCGCGACTTCCCGGCGGTGAGCGCGGACCGGCTGATCGAGCGGTGCGTCGAGCTCGGCCAGTGGTACAACCGGCTGCACGGCACGACCGGCATCTGGAGCCTGGCCCGGCTGGTCGAGCAGGTGCTGCGGCAGCGCGTCAGCAAGGACAAGCGGGTCCGGATGAGCAAATGGAACGTGCTGCCGCTGTCCGACGACCAGAAGCTGTACGCGGCGATCGATGTTTATGTAGGTTTTTTTTTTTTTTATATTTTGTTTCGTGTTTTTGTATGTTTTTGTAACGTCCATTTCCCGCCCGTTTTTTTTCGTTTGTTTGTCTGAGACCATTGCGGAATCAGAAACGTCAGAAATGACGCAACCCCACTGTTGTGTCGTCAGATGTTATCAGCTTGTTTTCCGTTTGTTTTCGTTTCGTGCCCGGTGATTGCAGGTTGGCCAGTTGCTGTACATGAAGCTGGCGGAGAGGCAGCGCCAGCAGGAGGATGCTGAAAACAGTGCGCCGGAAGTGAGCCCGGAGATCGAGCGGAAGGAGAATTAACGTCCACAGCAGCAGCCCCGCAACACGCACAAGACGCCACACCGACTGCCCGGGACTGCCGAGAGAGAGAGAAAGACAGAAACAGACACAGAAATCTCTACCCTAAAAACACACTCATCCTTGCCGCACCATGTCCCGCCTGGTGCATGTGCTGCGGGCCGGACGACTGCCCTACCAGCGGGCCCTAAAGCTGCAGCAAACGATCGCCAGCCAGCTGCAGCAGCAGCAGAAGGACGCCTCACCATCACCACCCTATCGCCACGTGCTGATACTGACCGAGCACGAGCCCGTCTACACGATAGGCATCCGAACGCGCGGCTACGACGAGACGGAGGAGGGCCGGCTGCGCGCGCTCGGGGCCGACTTCGTGCGCACCAACCGGGGCGGGCTGATCACGTTCCACGGGCCGGGGCAGCTGGTCGCGTACCCGATACTGGACCTGAAGCACTTCCAGCCGAGCGTCCGCTGGTACGTGTGCCATCTCGAGCGCACCGTGATCGAGCTGTGCCGGCGGTACGGGCTGCGGGCCGGCACGACGGCCGACACGGGCGTCTGGATCGGCGACCGGAAGATCTGCGCACTGGGCATACACGCGAGCCGGTACGTGACGACGCACGGGCTCGCCCTCAACTGCGACGTCGATCTGGGCTGGTTCGGGCACATCGTACCGTGCGGGCTGGTCGGCAAATCGGTGACCTCGCTCGCGCACGAACTCGGGAACCGGCCGGACCTGGGGGTGGACAGTGTGGCGGACGGGCTGCTGGACTGCTTTCGCGCAACGTTCGAGTGCGAGCTGGACGAGCTGGATGCGGGCAGCCGGGCCAAGCTGCTGGAGGGGATTTAACCAGGACAGACCAGCGATTTGAGGGGAAGTTATCTCAGGAAGTAATGTGTCGCCGTAAGGAAGGAGTGTTTTGATGCTTTAAGCAATTTTTAGAATACAGTCCGAGTTGTTTTAATATGTTAAGCACGTGTTACTTAATTTACGCTTCTAAAGGAATTCGGTTAAAGAATAGGAAGTTCTTTGCAGGCGCAAAATTGACGACAAACGGTTCCTACAAGGTATCAAGAATCCGACTGCAAATGAATCCACCGTGTGGTCTTTTTACTCCACTCTGAGGTCTGTCCAAGGAGTTCACAGTTTTGCCTGTTACTCTGATTACTTCAAGCGACCAAAGCAGTTGATTTTTCTGCCCCACTGACCTGCTTGGAGGCTTCTCCAACGAAGTTTTCCCATTTCTAATGGTCTGGTCTTAATCTTCAACATTTTCAAGGGCTGTCAGCAAGAGGATCGTAGCTATTCAGCAACTGTGCTCTTCCATTGATACATTTGCAATTTTCCACTAGTTACAGCAGGTCGCACAAAATGACTTCACATCAAAGATCCATCTTTCCTGCGCAACTGTAGCCAGTCGTTTGCGCGAGATCTTCTGGTCGTCTTCTTCGCAAGGATGTCCTCAAGAGACTTCCACATTAGTAGTAAGCGGCTCTGGAGCGCAAAATTGTAATCACTAGTTCCATACGGAGTCGTAATCGTCTGAAGTCGTAGTCGCCCTGGTCGAACTCGTCTGGAGTTGACCTTGTTATCAGGTATTTCATTTATTTGTGTTTTTTTGTCTTTCATTTTGCGCGTGAACTTCGTATACAGGATTAAATTTCAAAGGCTGACTCCGACTCCGGCCGATTCTGGACGACTCCGAACGACCTCGGGCGACTCTGAACGGCTCCAGACGACTACGGACGACTCCGAATGACTCCGGGCGACTTCAAATGACTCCGGATGGCTCTAGCTCCGGGTGTTCCGAACGACTCTGGACAACTCCAAACAACTCCGGACGACTCCAGGCGTGAATGACTCTGGACGACACTGATTCCAGGTGACTCCGGACGACTCCGACTCCGGGTGGCTCCGGATAACTCCCGACGACTCTGAACGACTCAAGACAACTCTGATTCCGGGTGACTTCGTACAACTCCAGACGACTCCGAACGACTCCGGACTGCTCTGACTCCGGGTGACTCTGAACAACTCGGAACGACTCTGGCTCCGGGTGACTCCGGACGACTCTGACTCCGGGTGATTCCGGATGATTCCCAACGGCTCCGAACGACTCCAGACAACTCTGACTCCGAGTGATTCCGGTCAACTCCAGACGACTCTGAACGACTCAAGACAACTCTGACTCCGGATGACTCGGGACAACTCCCGACGACTCTGAACGACTCCGGACGATTCCAAACGACTCCGGACGACTCTGACTCCAGGTGACTCCGGACGACTCTGACTCCGGGTGGTTCCGAACGACTCCCAACGACTCCGAACGACTCCGGACAACTCTGACTCCGAGTGATTCCGGTCAACTCCAGACAACCCTGAACGACTCAAGACAACTCTGACTCCGGATGAATCGGAACAACTCCCGACGACTCTG
>KB668188.1:219051-238929 GCA_000349065.1 Anopheles quadriannulatus | reverse complement strand
GGACAACTCCCGACGACTCTGAACGACTCCGGACGATTCCAAACGACTCCGGACGACTCTGACTCCGGGTGACTCAGGACAACTCCGGACGGCTCTCACTCCAGGTGACTCTGGACAAATCGGAACGACTCTGGCTCCGTGTGACTCCGGACGACTCTGACTCCGGGTTATTCCGGATGATTCCCAACGGCTCCGAACGACTCCGGACAAATCTGACTCCGAATGATTCCGGTCAACTCCAGACGACTCTGAACGACTCAAGACAACTTTGACTCCGGGTGACTCCGGACAACTCCGGGCGATTCCAGACGACTCCGGACGACTCTGACTCTGGGTGACACCGGACGACTCCGCATAATGCTAGGCGGACCTACCTCCCATAGTCGCTTCCGAAATTACCGGCGTCGGATCGCAGTCGACTCCGGATTTTTGGCAACTTTATCCATCACTATTCCTTGGCTGCGTCGTCTTTACCTCGCCAATGGCCAGGCCAGTCATCGCCAACAAATCCAACCAGCAAAGATCCAAGCCCAGACGAACTCTACGAAACGCCATTCTCCGTAGTTCGTTACATTCAGCTGGAGCATGCCAGCGCCTTCCTTTCACAGAGGAGCCTTTGCGGACCTAAAGGAACTCGGTACTTGTTCTTGAAATACTAAGGTTCTTTTAGATTAGATCGAAATGAGACTCGTTCACTCGATATCTGTCCCAAGAACAGACTCGATTCGATTCCAGTTCCAAACGCCATTACATCCTGGCAATTAAAGTGAGGCTAGAAGTTGAACTATTTGTCCTTTTCGACGTACAACAGACATCATAAAAAAAATCGACGAATAGCTGGGATCACACGAGGATATATCCTACGATGCCTAACCTTGCCCTGTCAGCACCTTGGATAAAACGTCCCAGTATGTGTGTGTGTGTGTGCCATCTGTATCGAGTTTCGAGCAGTGCCCGACTGCTCGATTCCGCTCGAGTATGGTTGTTTATAGTTTTCTTGGGTGTTTTTCACCCTCTCTTTCTTCTGTTTGTTGTACGGCCCGTCGCACGCCAGTGTGTTTTGCAGCAGCTCACAGAACGGCGCCGTGCGTGTAGGTCGCATTGACCAAAACCCTGCGGAAGTTTGCCCGAAATCGGTTCCATTGCTCTCAGTGGCGGTGTTTTTTTTTGTTTCTCTGGTGGTGCCTGGTGGTGTTGCTGCGATTCCGCGCGCGGGACGCTGCCGTTTGTGATCCGTGGATTCCGTGGATGATGTCAGAAGAATTGGCCAGCAGCTGCTGCTCGTTTGGCGCTTCGTCGTCGTCGCACGCATAAACGAAGGCTTGGGAGTGCGCGCGCGTGTGTGTGTGTGTTTTTTTTTGCGTGGGCATTTTGTGTGTTGCCGCCGGGGGTAAGACATATGCAGCGTTGTGCGTTCGGGGCAGCCAAGCTTCGCCTACCTCACTTACATAAAAGGAAGCGATGAAGTAATCGGCCACCTTCCCACCCGCTCTGAATTTGTTTCCCTCGTCTTCTTTCACTTCTTCTTCTTCCGTGGGCAGCTCGCGCGCGCCATTGGCCTCGGCTCGCTCGCTTCCTTTGTTCTAGCCCAGTGCAGTGTGTGGCCAGGGAACGCTTCGAACGTGGATTGGCTCCGATCCCGGCGAGTCGCCAAATTTGCAGTAGACACATCCCGAAACATCCCCTACACGCACACACACACACACCGAAAGGATCAACAACAAAGTGCAAGTGTGTTTGTGCGTGTGCGTGTGTGTGAGACAGAACAATCAACCTCCGTCAACAAGAAGCACCCCGAGTGTGACAAAACCCGAAGCGAAACATCTGCCAGGAAGGGCAGGTCAGGGAACGCGCACCACCGGCCCTGTCGCGCGCTTAGTCAACCATCAACCATCCGGAAAAAAAGCAAAATGGTAAGTAAAGAAAGTCAATTTCATTTGCCCCCCTTTCCAACTGCAAGGAAAAACAACAAACAAACGAAAAAAAAACAGATCTTTAAAATGCGACACACTCTCTAACGGTCACCGAGCGACGACATGGGATTTCGCATCACAATCGATACGCACGCACCAAACCATTAAGCGCTAATGTATTGGAATACATGAATAAATCTGGCTAGCAGGGAAAAATCACACGAAAAAAAAGAAAGAAGTATAACATACGGGCAGGGTAATTGGCCTTCGGTTGTGCGCGGAGAGGTGCCCATACTTCAGGTGCGCTGTGTGTGACACTTAAGACACCGCTGGGATGGTGCCTACATTCCGTCGCTCCCCTGCCACACGCACGGGAGGGTTGTAATAAAACAACAAACCTTCCCCACCCCTTCGGTCCACCCCCTCATTGAGAAGAAAACCAAATACTGTGTCGAGGTTACGGGCTTTTTGGATCCACTTCTCGAGCAGTTCAGCCCAGTGGCACTAAACTGCACCGAGATTTGGGAGGGGTAACCTCAACACAATGAAAGCAGTAACTCATTTAGCAAATCATCATTTTTTGTTGTGCTCAAAATAGATTAAATGAATGACAGGGGAGTGTAACTGAAAGCAAAAATGATATTAATGTATTAGAGCAATTAGAGAAAAAGTAAAAAAAACATCTGCAGTAATAATATTTGTTTATGTTGCAGCTAAAGAGTCGTTCGATTCGAATTTCAACAAACAGTTGGTAAATTTGAACGAATTTCGTTTTCTAAATTGTGAAATTACAAACGTATTTAATGTTTGGACTGAGAGTCTGTAAACGTTGTGGGTAAAAGTGCATCATATACAAAGTTTTGGCATATTAGTTTTAGTACATGTTGAACCACACACAACGAGTTTGGTCCGTTCCAGTGACTCACTCGTTATACAAAAAACTCGTTATGCGAGGCACTCTTTTTCCTTCGAATTTGTATGAAAAGTGATGGAATTGGCTTAAGGACCGAAAATGTGCTCGTAAAAATGACATACACGCATGTGAAAATATGTATCCTGTCTTCATAATACTTTTAAAATACAGTCGTTGCCGCTCAATTTTGCGCACAAATTCACCTATTTTTGTCTTGAAGTCACCAATTTCTGACAACGTGTCACAATGTTTACCTCGAAGGCATCGTTTTTCATCTCTAAGGCATCAATTTATGACTGTGAGAGTCAATTGGTTTGTTTACAAAATTGAACGAAATTTCTGACACTGTGCATTCCGGAATTATTGAAATTAAGTTAAGTAGTGACTAACTTCATTAATATAATTTAAAATATAACAATCGTTATGCCTATTTGGGAAATTTAAATGGAGTGAAAAATATTGGCTTGTATTATCAGATGTAAACATCGGCTCTAGAATTTATAAAATTTCATTATTTTTTTCTCACAAAGCAATCAATATACACGGGTTTTTGTATGTGATTTAAAATTACAGTTGTCAATTAGGTGGCAACGACTGTAATTAGGGTATATTTTTAGTTCATTGTTGTTATTTATCATTATTATTGATCAATTTTCTTGAACAAATGGTCGATTAGTTTAGTCTTTTCGTTTAGAAAGCATGCTACAGAGCGATTTTTATTGGTTTTGTGTCGGTACCTGCTAAACTTGGAGTGGAACCTTGTGGGAACGCTCGCCTTTATGAGCAAGTAGATCCAGCAAAACGCGCTAGAAACACTCATCTACATATACGCCACACACTTGTTCCTCACACTCAATTATACGGCACAGTTCCACCTGGAAAATCCAAATTTTTCGTGAGCGAAAATCAAAATGAAAGTAAATGCTCAATCCTAATCGATCGTAATCTTGATTTCACATCGGGACCGAAACATGTACCAGAAACACAAATGATATTGCTCGTTATGCGAGATTTTACTCGTTTTAAGAAAGGTATTTGTTGGGCTTTTAGATTTGCTCGTTTTGCGAAAAACTCGTTATACTCGGTACTCGTTATGAGGGGTTCCACTGTATATAGAATTGGACTTTTTACAATCGACTCGAGAAAGCATTTTCGTCAATTTCAGAATTATTCTCAACAGTGTAAAAACGCTTGAGGATCAAAAAAAAGATTATTTTTACCATATTTAATTAATATTTTTAATTAATACCGTAAGCAAGTAATGTTGGCCATATATTCTATTCTATTTTAGTAATTCATTGAGTTTTTTTCATATTATGATTAAAATTACGGTCTATTTAAAAATTTAAATGGCTTGAATTTGACTCGAAGCGCAATACGAAAAGAAGAAAAAGAGAAATGTCATTCTCCATACAAAATGTATGGAATACCCGTGTATGCTTGTTGCCAACTTTATGGTTAATTGTCCATCGTTTAAAACACAACATTTTTTTTTCTTTAAAAAAGGGCCAATTACGGTCTAATAATAAATACTGAGTTGAGCAATATTCAGCTAACGTTACGCCAATTTGTTTGCATTGAAAACAAAAAAAAAAGCGGCCCAGAGTTGCCGACCACTGGATTAAATCGATTAGCACCAAAGCAAAGGGGGATCATTGAGGGCGCCCAGCACAGCACACAGACACACACTGTCAGGCGCACGAGCAAAACAGAAACGCTACGGGACGAATGGGAAGAACGGGAAAAAAAACAAAAGAAAGAGCGGGACAAAACAAAAGAAAGAGCGAGGCAGAGCAAATCGTGGCGTCTCTTATCGTGGGGCACAATTTTTCGGGGCACACGAATAAAAACCATCCCGCACGGGGTCGCACAAAATCAATAGGAGGTCGTCGCGTTTAGTGGGCCACGCAAGAAGTAAACCATCCTCCGTCCGGCACACACGGTGCTGCAAGCAGCGCAAGTGGCAACCTACATCTACAGTGCGGTGACACCGTGCTAGCGTTTGTTGTGAGCGTTTTCCCGTCCTTCAACACCATCCCGCCGACAGTAATTAAGTTTCCGTTTTCCCCTTTTCCCCTTTTCCCATTGCCGTGTGTATCATAATGTGTAACGTGTGACACTTTTGTTTTTGTGCGTTGCAGAACCCGAACGTGGTGACGCGCAGCAGCGCCAAGCAGTCGAAGGTTCGGACCCGCGCCCAGCAGGCAGCAACGGAGGCGGAGCAGGAGGAGCGGCGGGTGAAGCTGTACGGTGGCTATCGGTCGACCGGCAAGGGCAGCATAGCGGAGGCGAAGAAGCAGGGCAAGCTGAGAATGTCCGCCACCAGTCAGAACGGCACGGGGGCCGGCGGCGACCCGCGCCGCAGCTCCGACTTTACCGAGGTGCAGCTGAAGGACATCTTCCAGAACGCGCAGAGCGGGGCGCGGACGGTGCGCGGCCCGACCGGCATCCTGTACGACGAGCGGTTCGCGCTGCACCGGTGCCTGTGGGACGCCAACTATCCGGAGTGCCCGGAGCGGTACCTGCGCGTGATGGAGCGCTTCACGATCGGGCAGCTGGTCGACCGGTGCCAGTTCATAGCGCCCCGGCCGGCCACCCGGGCCGAGCTGCTGACCAAGCACACGGCCGAGCAGATCGAGCTGCTGGCGCAAACGCACGGCTCGCAGGACGAGCCCGAGCTGGAGCGGCTGAGCTCGCACTACGACGCCATCTTCATCCATCCGGTAAGCCAGCACTCAGGCCAGCACTCGCCCAGAGCTGACCTCCACTAAGACTTTCTTTTTGGTTTTTGGTTTATCCAGACGTCGTACGAAACGAGCGTGCTGGCGGTCGGCAGCACGATCCAGCTGGTCGAGAGCGTGTGGAGCGGGACGGTGCAGAACGGGATGGCGATACTGCGGCCGCCCGGGCACCACGCGATGACCGCCGAGTACAACGGGTACTGCTTCTTCAACAACGTGGCGATCGCGGCCCAGCACGCGCTCGACCATCTCGGCACGCAGAAGATACTGATCGTCGACTGGGACGTGCACCACGGGCAAGGCACGCAGCGGATGTTCTACTCCGATCCGAGGTGAGGTTTCGGGTAGTGACGCCCCATTTTGTGCTCTCTTTTTTTAAAAAAAGTCCATCTCATCTCGTCCCCGCAGGGTGCTGTACTTCTCCATCCATCGGTACGAGCACGGCACGTTCTGGCCGAACCTGCGCGAGTCCGACTTTGACTACGTCGGCACCGGCAAGGGCGAGGGGTACAACTTCAACGTGCCGCTCAACAAGACGGGCATGACCAACGGCGACTACCTCGCGATCTGGCAGCAGCTGCTACTGCCGGTCGCCACGGAGGTAAGCAAGCAAGCGGCTTTCTTTTCAGCCCGATAGGCCCGATGGAAATAGGAAAGCCGACGAAATGCGTTCTAGAACGAAGATTCGCCGAGACAGCGCTGTCCTATCTCTCTTGGGGCAGCGCGATGACGGGGCAGAAAACTAATCAGCAATCAGACTGTCGCCGAAACGAACGCAAGACACACCGCCGCCGACATCACAATCATCCCGCGGTCCCGCAGTTTTATGATAGCGCGATTGTTTTGCGAATTTATTAGCCTGCTTGTGTGCCATGTTTGCATCATTTCTTTCTTTTTGTTGTAACATTTTTTGCTTCTATTACTTCCAGTTCCAACCGGAGCTGATAATCGTATCGGCCGGCTACGACGCTGCGTACGGATGTCCCGAGGTGTGTGTTTGTTGATTTGACGTAGTTAACTAATCGTCGTTTTTTTCTCTCTCTCTTCTTTCTTTTCTTTCCCGCCATTCCTTTTCCCCGTTTTTTTGCGTTGTGTGTGTGTGTATGTTTTTTTGGATTTTCGTGGACCTTCCGCGGTCTTCCTATTTTCTGTGTCTCCCATCTACTGCCCACCTCACGGCATACAGTTCGCTCCCGAGCTGATTATCGTGTCGGCTGGTTATGATTCTGCCCTGGGCGACGAAAAGGTAGCCACCGGGAAACAGTGCTTTCCAGTGTTTGCTGGCGATGATTTATACTTATTTTTCGCTGCTCGTTTTGGGTGTATCTAACTCTCCTGACTTTTGTACGTTGGCGTACAGTAACACATCATTACAGCTGGCACGATAACTCACACACGCATACACACTAAACTTCCTCATTATGTCATGCTCATGTTTGTTAGTTACATGTGATTTCCTTCCTTTGGTCCTTGTTCTTTTAACTACTTAATACACATTTGTTAGGTCTATAAATACAGTCGCTGTCGCTAAATATTGGCTCTTAGGCGTAAATTTTTGCCTGTAAGGCATCATTTTGTGACTCTAACGCAACTGTTGTAGGTATCATGATATATTGACAAGGGGTTTGAGGAGATTTATGACAACTATTACCTTACATTACAACCACACTACTAAAATCGTGTAATTTGATAATTTTTTTTTTGTGAAAAAAATAATGAAATTAGCATACAGTGAAATCTCCCTAAGGTGAATCTTCAAGGGACCGTCAGCTTAGAGAGATATTTATGTTAGAGAAAACTAATGAAAGTGTTGCTGTGAAGTATCCAAGAAACCACGAGAAAAAACCTGGCATCCTTGGACCAATATTTTTTTGTGAATTGGTTTTCAACATTCATCTTAGATAATTGAGGCTATCAAATTGCATATGCAACTTAGAAAATGTTCGCATTAGGGAGATATGCATCCTGAAGAGACATAAAATGTATGGAATATGACATCTTAGAGAGATTTCACTGTATTCTCAAGAGCGTGTTTTCTGTCAGTTAAATTATTAACTACTTATCTTAACATTAATGATTTTGGAACACGCAGTTTCAGACATTAGGTTAAATTTTGTGAGCAAAACAATTGACTTACTAGTCAAAAATGTATACCTTAAAATTGATGTTGAAGGCTGCATGTTCGATGAAGATCCTGCACAAAAACATCAAAGACTTCCGGCGACGTTTGAAGTGTCTCTGCAAGTTATTTCCCAATGTGAATGATCTGAATAGTGAGGTATTGAGTCTCGTATCATGTTAACTCTGAGTTGTGGCAGCAACTCATATCTAAGGCATGTGTAAACGGTACTAAAAAAACACTAAAATTGAAAGGCTTATCCCACCCGCTGTATAGCCTAGACATTGATCCTTCAGATTGCTGTCTCCTCTGCTCGATGGAGTCCATAAGCTGGCTGACACAGATTACCGCCGGAAAATAGTTTGATCATTGAACGCATTATCAAAATAAGGCATCTTTTTTTCGCTAAAAAAAACAGCACGAACTTATGTGTAGTCCAAACATAACCTCCTAACATCATAACATACAATCGAATGGTAACATTTCTTAACGAAGCTATTGTTCGCTCATCATTTGGGTCTAACAGGCATTGATGTGTCTTCATTAATGATGTGCTCTCTGGAGCGCACTCACGACTCCGATCCGACTTCGAGTATTGTTAGTCCGGCTAAATATCGGCAACTGTAGTCGTCCAGGACAAAGTCCTCCGGAGTCGTCTGGAGTTGTCTAGAGTCGTTCAGAGTCGTCTGGAGTCGTGCGGAGTCGTCTGGAGTCATCTGGAATCGTCCGAAGTCGTCTGGATTCGTCTGGAGTCGTTCAGAGCCGTCTGGAGTCGGAGTCATTCAGAGTCGAACGGAGTCGACCGGAATCGGAATCGCTTGCAATCAATATGCTTGTTATCAGGCATTTCCTTTCGTTGTGCTTTTTTTGGTCTTCCGGCCGACTCCAGACGACTCTGGCTAACTCTGGACGACTCCGTATGACTCCGACTCCAGACGACTCTGGACAACTCCAGACAACTCCAGATGACTCCGGACAACTCTGGACGCCTCCGAATGACTCCAACTCCAGACGTCTCCGGATGACTCCAGACAACTCCAGACAACTTCAGACGACTTCAGATGACTTCAGATGACCAGTTTCGGACGACTCCGTCTAAGGCGTATAATGCGAACCTGCCTTCTGGATTCTGTTCCGAAATTGTCGGAGTCGGGTTGGAGTCGAATCCAGATTTTTTCCATCTTTACCCATCACTAGTCTTCATGCTCTCGCCAAATCCATTCAAAATTCCTCTCTCACCCATTGCTCCACCCATGCCTGCAACCTGCTCCTTCGTTACCGTTAAGCATCTCTTGTTGGTGCCTGTCAGGCCTGCTTACTAATCTTCACTATTTCCCCCTCCCCATCCTCAGGGCTGTATGGAAATAACGCCCGCGTTCTACTCGCACCTGCTCAGCCCGCTGCTGCTGATGGCGCAGGGCCGCGTCGCCGTCGTCCTGGAGGGTGGCTACTGTCTCGAGTCGCTTGCCGAGGGCTGCGCGCTCACGCTCAAGACGCTGCTCGGCGATCCGGCCCCACGGCTGGCGGAAGCGCTGCAGCCCCCGTCCGAGAGCATGCAGGCGTCCATCCTGAACTGCATCTACAGCCACCGGAAGTACTGGAAGTGTTTGCAGCTGTACGAGCTGTACGAGTAGGTTTACAGGCGTTGAAATCCCAATATACCAAGTATAATAATTTATCGCTCTGGGTTTGTTCCTGTCCGCAGCCTGGAGGACTACAACAACACCAACCCGCAGGACAACTTCCACAAGGTGATCAAATGCTACGTGCCGCCGGAACCGCCGGCCCAGCCCGGCCGGTACGAGACGCGCAACTGCTACCCGGTGCAGTCGGCGGACGAGCGCGCCCGTATCCAGGACCGGCTGGCCCGGCTGCACCTCGCCACCGATCTGAGCTTCCCGCCCGACCGCGTCTGCTACGTGTACGACGAGCTGATGCTCGAGCACCGCAACAGTGCGGAAAAGTGGCACCCGGAGCAGCCGGAGCGCATCGCGAAGATCATGCAGCGGCTGACCGGGGACTACCAGCTGGCGCAGCGCATGAAGCGGCTCCCTGGCCGGCTCGCCACCACCGAGGAGCTGTGTCTGGTGCATGGGCCGGAGCACGTGCGCCTGATCGGCGAGGTGTGCCAGTCGAGCACGATGAAGCAGGCGGCCGACCAGTACAACTCGATCTACTTCCACCCGAGCACGGACGCGAGCGCCCGCATGGCGACCGGCTCGGTGCTGACCGTGGTGGAGGACGTGCTGGAGGGCCGCACCCGGTCGGGCTTGTGCGTGGTGCGCCCGCCCGGCCACCACGCGGAGGCGGACACGCCGCACGGCTTCTGCATCTACAACAGCATCGCGGTGGCGGCCCGGCATGCGGTCAAGCGGTACGGGCTGCGGCGCGTCCTGATCGTCGACTGGGACGTGCACCACGGCAACGGCACGCAGCACATCTTCGAGCAGGACCCGCACGTGCTGTACATCTCGGTGCACCGGTACGACAATGGCGCTTTCTTCCCGCGCAGCACCGACGCCGACTACACCGTCGTCGGCAGCGGGCCGGGCCGGGGCTTCAACGTGAACATCCCCTGGAACCGGAAGGGCATGGGCGACCCGGAGTACGTGGCCGCGTTCCACTCGGTCATACTGCCGATCGCGTACGAGTACGAGCCGGAGCTGGTGCTGGTGTCGGCCGGGTTCGATGCGGCGATCGGCGACCCGCTCGGCGGGTGCCGCGTGACGCCCGAAGCGTACGGCCACTTCACGCAGTGGCTGTCGGTGCTGGCGGGCGGCCGGCTCGTCCTGTGCCTCGAGGGCGGCTACAACGTCAACTCGATCTCGCACGCGATGGCCATGTGCGCGAAGGCGCTGCTGGGCGATCCGCTGCCGATGCTGCTGCCGGTTAGCGGCACCGCCCGCACGCCCCCGGCGACGCACGCGTCCTGCTGCGAGACGCTCTGGAACGTGCTGTCCGTGCAGCGGCCCTACTGGCGGTCGCTCTGCTTCAACAAGAAGCTGCCGAGCAGCGAACCGCTGCTGGAGGAGACCGGCAGCGAGCTGATCGAGGCGCTCGACAGCATGACGCTGAGCGAGCGGGGCGGCATCGACCAGCAGCAGCCGCAGCAAACCACATCGTCCACCCCGTCGTCGTCGTCCACTGCAACGGCTGGCAGCAGTGGGGGTGAGCAGGCGGCGGGCAGCTCCAAACAACCGTCCCAAACGCTGACCGAGTTTTTGGAGGCCAACTTAGAGGTTCGCAGGCAAATTGGTGGGGGGATTGGTCAACCATCAATACTAAACAACGCTTCGATCGTTACAGGCACTGCAGAACGAGGAAATGTTTGCCGTCATACCGCGCCGCGACTGTCCCCATCTGAAGCTGCTGCGACCGGAAACGGCCCCAGAGGGTAAGACTACCGTGTGTGTGTGTGTGTGTGTGTGTGTGTGTGTGTGTGTGTGTGTGTGCGTGTCTCTTTTCATTTTCCATGTGTTTATCTTGCTCCTCCCCGCAGCAATCGACACGCGCACACCGTGCAGTGACTGTGGCGCGGAGGTGGAAAACTGGATCTGTCTGCTCTGCTTCGGCGTGTACTGCGGCCGGTACGTGAACGAGCACATGCTGCGGCACGGTACCGGGGCGGCCGACCATCCGCTCGCCCTCAGCTTCGCCGACCTGTCCGTCTGGTGCTACGGGTGCGACGCGTACATCGACCATCCCGCCCTGCACCACTACAAGAACCTGGTGCACCAGGACAAGTTCCACGAGCCGCTCGTCTGGTCGTACGGCAGCGACCTCGTGCTGGACGTCGTGCCGGGCTCCAGCACCGGTCGCAAGGCGGGACAGGACTGATATTGGCCGGACGTCTCGAAGGTGATCTTTCGAGTGTTGGTGCTGTTTCTGCTGAAAAACATTCTCGTCGGTTACCTGAAGTAGGCGAAAACAAAAAGGGGGAGAGAAAAAAAACAAACAAACAAACAGACACGCCTCCCAGAGATTGCGCTAGCCCTTGCTTGCGCCTTGCTTTAAAAAAAAAAAAACAACTTGCATTACTGCGTTTTTCAGGAGTTCTCATGATCGTGGGACACTTCTTTGACTCTTTCTTATGAGAACCTTATATGATGGAAATTAGACTCTATTGGCACGCTTTTTGGACAGGTTCGTTGGAAATTCCTGTTGGATTTCTCCAACAAGGTTGCTATAGAGTCCAATTCCCATTACATTAACTTCATTTCACGTAAGAAAGAGTTAATAAAATGACCCACAGCTATGGGAACTCCTGGCAAACCCTGTACTGGGGAAATGGGGATGTACCACGGGTTGCTGTACGGCCTGAACGCTCTCCGCCAACCGGTTCCGTTGTAACATATCTTTCCGTACCAAAATGTGCCGGCAGCGGTAACTATTTATCATATACACCATACGTAACGTCAAACTAACGCGCGTCGCGTCGTCCTGCTGTCCCCAGTGTCACAGTACACAATGTGCGTTCTAATCCGCTGTATGCACAATTTAACGCTTCCTCTTGAATGTGTGTATGTCTGTTTGTTTGTGTTCTCAACGGGAGCATAACGATACCGATAAGAGCTACTTACCATAAGTGTTACAGAGACTATATACAGCGTAGTGAGGGATGGGATGCAGAAGCTGAGGGACAATGTTAATGACCCTTGTACAAATCCAGCGTGCAACAGTGCGTGAATGTTTTTTGTCGGGGTGGGGAAATGGAAAAGTTTGTTGAAGAATTGTGTAATTCGTGTTTAGGATATTCTAGCTCAAACCAATTATACTGCAACTAACCAATTTGTAGGACACATAGTAGTAGACAAGCGAGCAAAAAGTGAAAGTAAAAGGCATATGTTAACTAGATATTAACTAAGCAAAATCTATTAGCCCGACTAAAACTGTGCGACAGCCGGCGCACACACACGTGTGGTAACAAAACAATACTAAAACATTTAACGCTAGCGCTGTTTTGCACATGTTAGGACAGGACATCCTGGTTGGCCATTCCATTTTCATCGTGTGTGTGTGTGTGTTAGAAATTTTAGAAACACTTTTTTCTGTTTGCTGTAGACCAAGATTACGTATTGGCGGTTGCATTTTTAATCGTTTTTTTGCTGATTTTTTTTAATTCCTTTTTGAAAATGCAAGAAAAAGATGCTGACAGGATGGAAGTGTTAGGGTTTCAAGACGATAGTGTGTCTGTGTTTTTTTTTCATATTGAAGATTCATTATATACAAAATCAACTTGTTTCAAATGAGAGGAGATAGCGTGTGCGTTAGCAATTGAGAGCAAAGGGAGGGCACGGGAGCGTACCGGGAAAGTGTTACAATTGTGTATGTTTGTTCAATTGATTATTAACAAATAGTAACTAAAATTTAGCGATTGCGATTACTCTCTAGCATTGAATCCGAAACGGAACGTTGATGGGACGTCTGGTTGAGGGATTGTGAGATGCGGCTGCCACACCAACTTCCATCGCAAAAGGTTTTCCATCGACCGCACCCTTTCAAGAACTAGGCGCTGTTTACACACATACACCCACAACAACATCTTGAGGAACTTCTTAACTCAATGTGTACGGGTGGTGTACGGAGTGTACGAGATCGCTGCTACGTCAAGTTTGAAGAGACTTGAAGCTCACGCGGTGCATCTAATTACTCTCACCAGACGTTTGAAGAAAGGACAAAACAAACCAAAAACGGCAATTCGGTTCCTCCCAAGAACATTCTGGAACATTCATTCCAGGAGATGTTGCCAGGGTTTCCAAACCCCAAGAAATTCCCAACAGTCTCCCGGCACTGCACTCGTATTTACCGTCAACCCGGAAGTACATGTGTCTGCGCGGTGGGGGGAGGTTGGGTGCCTGCATCCAGGATAGCGCGTGCAGCGCATACATAACGCAGAGCAGCGGCCATTTTCCCACAACAAACAACAACAACCCCGCCCCAGTGGTAAGCTCGTCCCCGGTAGCCGGAGATGCTAGCCGGGCTTTTTACACACATACTCTTTGTTTATTTGAACGTTGATTGTAGAAAATGTGCGTGTGCGTGTGTGTGTGTGTGGGGAGGAGATGTCGGAAAATGGGCAATAGGGCTCGCTTTCACGCACACTCACTCACTTACTCGCGGCAATTTTTCCCGTTTTCCCCCCAATCATTCACACACACAAACACACACGACACCCACGACAGGCCTGGTCCGTCTGGTCGGGAAGTGTATGTGGGAACCAGCACGTAGACACACCGAACACCGGCGTACCGGTCGCATTTCTGGGTTCGGCCCTGGACTTGGAGCATCTCGCCATGGGGCTCTCCCAAGGTGTATGTGTGTGTTTGTATTTTGCGTACTACCGCTACTACTACTACCACCACTACTACTACTACTACTACTTGCGAAGCTGGGGTTCATTGAACATATAGCGAAGCGTAGTACAACACGACGCGGCTGCACTGTTGTGTTCCCTCTGGTTCGGCGATGGCGCCCTGGTTTTTGCCATCCTAAACCATCCTTGCCTCCCTTTGTGTGGTGCAGCTTTCCAGTTGAAGATATGCACTGGAGGGTGGAGATATGCAGAGCCTAGTGATGGGTTTTGATGGTTAGAATCCTGAATCGACTTCGATCCCAGTCAGGAAATTTCGGAGCCGACTCCGGAAAGTAGGTCCGCCCAGCACTAATCGGAGCCGTTTGGAATCGTCTGGAGTCACTTGGATTCGACGGGAGTTGTCCGGAGTTGGATTCGTCCGGACTCATCCGGAGTCATCCGGAGTCGTCCCGAGTCATTCGGAGTCGTCTGAAGTCAGCCAAAGTTAACAGGAGTCGTCCGGAGTCGTCCGTAGTCGGAGTCTTCCGAAGTCATCCGGAGGCGTCAGGAGTCATCTGTAGTCGTCGAGAAAGTCAGGAGTCATCTGGAGTCGTCCGGAGTCAGCCGGAGTTATCCAGAGTCAGCCGGAGCTATCCGGAGTCGTCCGGAGTCGTCCGTAGTCGGAGTCTTCCGGAGTCATCCGGAGTCTTCCGAAGCCGCCTGGAGTCATCCGGAGTCGTCGTGAATCTTTTGGAGTCTTTCGGAGTCGGAGTCATCGTGAATCATCTAGAGTCGTCCGGGATCATTCAAAATCATTCGAAGTCTTTCGGAGTCATCCGGAATCGCCCGGAGTCGTCCGGAGTCATCCGAATTCTTCCCGAGTCTTCTGGAGTCATCCGGAGTCTTCCGAAGCCGTCTGGAGTCATCCGGAGTCGTCGTGAATCTTTTGGAGTCTTCGGGAGTCGGAGTCATCGTGAATCATCTAGAGTCGTCCGGGATCATTCAAAATCATCCGAAGTCTTTCGGAGTCATCCGGAATCGCCCGGAGTCGTCCGGAGTCCGATTCGTCCGGAGTCATCCGAATTCTTCCCGAGTCATCCGGAGTCATCCGGAGTCGTCCGGAGTCATCTGGAGTCGTCCGGAGTCATTCAGAGTCATCTGGAGGCTTCTGGTGACATCCGGAATCTGAGTCGTTTGGAGTCATCCGTAGTTGTCCGGAGTCATCAGGAGTCGTGCGTAGTCGAAATTTTCCGGAGTCATCCGGAGTCATCAGGAGTCGTCCTGAGTCGTCTGGAGTCAGAGCCGTCCGGAGTAGAAGTTACCTGGAGTCGCGGAATCCATAGTCGGCCGGAGACGGCCGGTGCAATGTTTCTATCGTCAGGCATTTCATCTCCCTCTCTGACTTCTGCTAACTCCGGTCGACTCAAACCTCAGCTATTCTTAGAAAGAAAGGTCTGTTCTAAGAAGTGCACGCGCAAAGCGAAAGAGGAAAACAACATCCGCCGGTGTCTCCGACTCCGGGCTAACTCAGGGCGATTCCAACTCCGCGCAACGCCTGGTAATTCCGGGCGACTCCAGGCCGGCTCCGGACGACTTCGTGCGGAACTAGTGATTCCTATTTCGCCGAAATCGGAGTCGGTCTTTCAATATCCGGAATCGGAATCGTGGGTGCGCTCCAGAGCGCCAACCACTAGAGCGCAGACAATTCGCAGCATTCAATTTGTTGTCTTTTTGTTTTCAAACAAGGTGTTAACATGGCCCTCCAAAAGTTGATGCAGCGCTGGGAAGTACTCATGCCCGAGGCGCCACACTCAATCGCTCACCCTATTCCGCACCATTGGAATATTAACGCGCTGGTCACAAAGGCTGGTCCACCCGGGCTGTTCAGCCATTACCAGCGCTGTTGGTGCACTCTGGCGCGCACGCCCCGATCACAGTACCGCCGGCATACCGCGCCCATACCAATTAGGACTCGTCCGCCATCGAATCGGTCTCGAGCAGTCCGGCAACGACCGCATGCCATAGTATTGGTCGCTGTGGAAGCTGGAGTTCTTTGTCGTTGCGAGACTTGGTGGACTTGTGACGATGTGAAATGAGCGAAGATGTATTGGAGTTATTGTCTCAGAATGCCTAACGTTCCTAGAGAGAACGCCTAAAGGCATTAGAGCCTAAAGATTCTCGGTAGATCATCAGGATCTTCTGAGGATATTGAAGATGTTGTAGGCTCGCTCTCCAGCAGAAAACAAAGTGACCGGTTATGCCTGCATTTCTCAAGTGCAATCTCCCCAACATCAGCCCCGGCTTGAGTGGGGGGGGGGGGGGATGCCCCCTTAACCCCCCCCCCTCCACTAATGCCGGCAAAATCGTTGTTGGGAGTGTCCCGGCAAAGGACTCGGCTGTCAGTCGAACATCCCGACCGGGCCGAAACGCTTTACCCCTCGCTAGCTGCATCCGTGTTGGGTGGTTTTGTCTGACCGCGTTTTCGGAGTTTGTCTGCGCAGCTGTGCGATAGCAGCAGGAGGGGGTACGGGTGCTTGAGGCGTTCTTTTTTTCCCGGTCCGGTTGCAATTTTCCCCTGTCTGTGTGTGTGTGTGTGTGTTTATGTGCGGATTGCGGCATGTGGCGGTATTTCGTACGCCGCACACATACACACTCGCACTAAAAGGGAGTACAACGGGGTTGAGCAGGAGGGGGCACAAATTGGGTGTGCGGTGAAAATTTGTCGATGATGAATTTGTGTCGTTGCATCATGCACGGCGGGTGAGTTAGTTTATTTTTTACAAATACATTTTAGAAAAGAAAGAAAGGATATTTTTTCAAAACTGTTTTTAATGTTTTTTCTAAGGACCATGACCGGTCCACATTTCATAGAATCCCCCGTGAGGAACAGAGGGACGCGAAAACACGCGAAAGAAAGAATCCTCCAGGCTACGTCCACCCTTCCTTAGTCTCCACCAAAAAAAACAGGATACTCGATAACCTCACTTTATGCGCCGCTGTACACCGTCTGGTGGTAGCGCAACTTCACACTGGTTCAACAACTTCCGGGTCTGGCGAGGAACGAACACTTTCCCCCTTGCCTCCCTCCTTGCCATACACACACACACACACACACACACACACACACACACACACACACACAAACGCATACTCGCTCAAAAAACCGGAACGAGACGGTAAGGCTGCCGAATTTAAAAAAAAAGGAGCAAATAAAAGGAAACAACGACCTACCGACACACACACACACACACACACGAAGCGCAGGTAGTTCGCAGGAATCTGACATCCGCACACACCGGAACGCAGAAAAAAAACACCACACACACACACGCGGATACGGTCTTCATTGCGATGCCGGGGCGCGCGCGCGCGCGCGCTCCTGCTCCTTGTCCAATTGCGTCTGTGTATGCGTGCCGCCATTCTGTATAGAATCCTCTTGTAAACGGAATGCAAGAGAGTGAGAGAGAGAGAGAGAGCAAGAGATGAATGATAGAAGAAGAAGGATATGGAATGGGGGGGTTTCGTGTGAAGTAGCAATAAAACAAAACAAAAAACACACACACACACAGAGAAGGAAACCGCCGGCAGGAGCGTTCCTCGTATAGCGAACGCGCGCAGCGTGCACACACACACACACACACACACCTGCGAAAAGGGGAGCACACAAGCGAGGCAGGCGAGGCGGGCGAGGCGAGCGAAACGGGACCGCCGAACCGCCCGGACTGGGAAGCGCGCGCTCGCAGCACACGGCAGAGTGACGACGACGCTTCGAGAGCCCGGACCACGCGCGCGCTAGAAGCAGAGACGCCCCCAGCGAGCAGGCTATAAGCAGGCAGGCAGGCAGCAGAGAGCACAGCAGAGTGTCTAGAGACGGCCATCCGATTTTTGTCCGTGTTTTGGTTTTTTTTTGCGTGTGCGGCCCCGGCTTACTACCCGTGCGTGCGTGCGTGCGTGCGTTTTTTGTGTGTGTGTGTGTGTCTGTGCGTGCGTGCATTTTGCTGCTTGTCGTGTGTGTGTTGTGTGTAGTGTGGGGGGCATCCGTTTTTTTTTGTTTGCTGTTTGAGTGGGCCAGGTCGTCGGACAAAGTCGGTGCAGCACAAAAAGGTGCGTAGCAGAGGATTCATCCGGCCCCCAGGGGGACGAACACACAGAGGGAGAGACACACAAACGCCGCAGTAGAGCGGCCGGCGCCCAGCCAGCACACCACTACGCGCTTGTGTGTGTGTGTTGATCCTCCTCCAAGCCCTCCCCCCACAAATTCCAGTGTGTTTTGTAGTGTGGGTCTGTCTGTGCTCGCCAATTCCTTAGTGTTGTGTTCCCCCCCCCCCCCCCCCCCATCCGTTGTTGGGTGTGCGTTGCGTCGTCGTCGTCCGTTTGGGGAGTGGAGCCAACACGCCGGTCCGAGCACGAAATTGTGAATTTTTGGTTACACCTCCCGGCGAGGAAGGAAGGAAAAAGCGTGTCTGTGTGTGTGCGCGCGTTTCGGAGAACAAGGACACACACCGGTGCGTCTCTGTGTGTGTGTGTGTGTCGGGTGACAGCAATCAGTAAGCGGCCGAACGGGGGACCTCCTGCTATCAACCCCTGTCCTTCCAGAGCCCCCGTCATCACGCAACCCCCAGGGACCCAGCGAAACGAGAATTGCTCAGGTACGGTGTGCTCAAATTCGGTTTCCCCAAAAATTCGGTAAGTGATCCTTCACACACACACAAACACACAAACGGGCACAACGAGCCCAATGTGTGTGTTTGTGTGAGTGGGGCTGGGTGTCCTGTTCCTGGAAAATGCGCTCCATTTTTGCCGGCTGCCTTTGGGCAGGGTTTTTGTTTTACCGGTCTCCCCACAGGCAGCAACCCCGTCTGCGAGAGAAAGAGAGAGAGAGAGAGTGTGTGCTACTCTCCGTACGAACCGTACCGGCGCACTAGGGGCCAGCCACACCAGACACACCCGTGTTGTGGAAGCTTTTTGTTTTCTTCTTCTTTCACTTGCTTTGCTTTTGTTCGATGTGTGGAGCAGGATGGTGGGGGATGTGGTGGTGGTGGTGGTGCGTACACCCTACGAGAGCGCCCCTCCGCACCACACTACGCCGCCGTCCACCAACACGCACGCACACACACACACACACACACTCTGGAGTTGATCCTTTTTGTGCCCCCCCCCCACCCCCTCAACCTTTGCTTCTTCACGCAAAGACATCCCTTTTTGCTCGGTGAAAAGCTGTGCAAAACGTGACGGGAAGCGTCTGCGCGCACACACACACACACACATCACGTCTGCTCAGTAGCCACCCTAGTAGTAAATACAAACGGTTGGAGTATGTGTGTGTGTGTGAGTTTTTGCCGTCTTTTATGTATAGAGGGAGTGAGAGAGAGGAGAGAAGGGGGAGGGGGAGTGATATACATAACAACTAACCCCCCCACTCTCTCCCGGGTTGCCCCGGGTTGCATGGGCTGGTGGGTCCCCCATCACTCCTGGAGGGCAGCCAGCCCGGGGCGGTCCAGACTTGGTGTACAACTCCCTTCAGGGTTTGCCTCTCCTTGTCCAAAACCCCACCCGAACCGTCAATACAGAAAGGTGGGGAGGGGGGGGCGACCCCGAGACACAACAGAACGCCCCTCTCGGTGTGTGTGTGTCCTCATTTCCGCGGAATTTTACCCTCCCGATGAACCGATGTCGTCTTCCTTGCGCTGTTTATTTTGCGCGACTTGAGTTCTCACGGCGCGTTGATCCTTGCTCGCGTTCAGAGCGGATGGGTGTGGAGTGAAGGAGCAGGATTCTTGGAAACAATGGCCTCAGGGTGTGTGTGTGTGTGTGTGTGTTTGTTTTGGTGTTTGTCTCCAACGAGAAATACAAAATGGTGGTGTACATGGGCAGTGTACATCTGCGGGTGGGGGGGGGGG
>KB668188.1:195649-218773 GCA_000349065.1 Anopheles quadriannulatus | reverse complement strand
GGGGGGAGAGGAAAGGCAGGTGTTTTCTGGAAGACTCTCTGTTCCTTGTTTACCGTTTCAGGTAACCGCATTTCGGTGGCCGTGGGATGCTTTGTTCCGTGGCTTTTAGTTGTGCATTTTCGGTGTTTCGCTGCTGCAAAAGAAGAAACAAAGCGGGACAGTTTGTGTTACTCCTTAAACCCCCCCAAAAGACGCTAAGGATGATCATAGAGATTCGTAGGATCTTGCGTTGACAAGAGTTGCTAGTGACTCTGCCAGTCGTGCTGCTAATAGTCGTAACATGTCCCGGAAGGTGTTCCTTAGGATTTGAGCACTTCCAGGAGCTCATCAGATCCTTCTGGAAATAGGATATTGCTGATGCCTAAAAGTGCATGGGGCCGTCTAGGCACCGGGCGAACAAAAGGCATCCCGAATGTCTGCCTTAGTCCATCTCACGAAGAAGCTGGGGAACTCCCATGCGAAGTAACTCGAGATTAGCAGAAACACACGATGTTATTTGGATTTGTTATTCACGAAACAGAAATAGCATTCGGAACTAATGATGTCCCCCTTCCCCTCTTCACATTCCTGAGCTGAGACAACAAAGTAAAGTGAATGATAGGGTACTAGTGATGGGTAATCCTGGGTAATCCTGAGTCAATTGCGATCCGAGTCCTTTATCCGAGGAATTCTCAGCTATATCCGAAGCTGTTTGGGATTGTCTGGAGCCGTTCGGAATTGCTTGGAGTGTTTCGAAGTCCGAAGTTGACTGGAGACTTCCAGAGTTGGAGTCATCCAGAGTCATCCGGAGTCGTCCGGAATTGGAGTCGTATTGAGTCGGAGTTGACCCGAGTTCGGAGTCAGCCGGAGATAACCAGTGCAATGCTTTTGTGGTCAGGAATTTCTTCTCCGTCTTCGACTCCTGCTGACTCCGGACGACTCTGCCCGACTTGAGACGACTTCGAGTCCGGACAACGCTGGCTATCTCCGGACGGCACCGTACGACTCCGTACGAGTCCGGACAACTCCGGCTGGCTCCCGACGACTTCGGATGACTCCAACTCCGGCCGGAACTAGTGGTTCTGATTCTGCCGAAGTCGGCGCTCCAGAGCGCACAAAACTAATTGGGTCGTCAAAACCCGTCGACCACGGCGTAATGATGATAGATAATCACGGCGTTGAAGATGTATTGGAATGTTGAAGTCAGAATTCACTTGCAAGAACGAACAGATTTCATGAGTCATCCGGAGTGTGTCTCTTGTCAACCACTCAGCAGAAGTTGAAGTTCCTGTTTCTGGTCGGAGTTGATGATTTTGTTAGCCTTTTTGGAGCAGATCTCCAATGTCTTCCGTTCCCAAATAGCCAACTAGAGCTAGGACCTTCCCCCCAACCTGGATGCGCAAATCACACTGCTGTCGGGTAGAGCCGTCACACTCGGCCCTCTAATTGATTCCCCTATCTCCTCTTCCTACTGGGATGCAGTGGTGTGCTGTGCGCGCACGTCCCATCACCTTGAAATGGGCCAAAATAGTTGTACCAATGCTGCTGCTGCTGCTGCTGCTGCTGCTGGCACAAGCGAGCAAGCGCGCGCGCAACCAAAGGTACTCCATCATGGGTGTCCCGCACCTGCCCTGCTCGCCTGCCTCGCCCGAGATAAAGGGCCCAGTTGCGTGTGCACCCGGCGGCGTGCCGGTGCGTGCACTCTCTCACACACACACACACACACACTTAGCGGCCAAAACTATGCAAACCTGTAACGCAAATTGACATTTGCAACTTATTTTTAGCCTGGCACCAAAAAGGAAATGCTAAACCATTTTTCACCATCGCCGGTGTGCGTGCGTGTGTGTGTGTGTGCGTCGCTGCCGCGTGCCGAGTTTTCTGCTCGAATGGGGGGCTGCTTTCCCGTACATTTCTCCCTTCTCGGGATGAGATGTGCTGGCGGGGGGGCGGGCTAGATGGATGCGTGTGCTACGTTGGATTTTGCAACGTTTGGTGTTGGTTGGCTGCTTGCCGTTCCGCGTGTACTGCCCCACCGGGGACACAGCTGAAACAATAAGGCAAAAAGAGAGCGGAAAGGGGGGGGGGGGGAGGAGGTTCGATGCATTCTCAAGAATCCCCCCTTGCTGCTGCCCACAGAGCGCGAGAGTGGTTCACATTCTTTTTTAATGTGTGTTTGTGTGCTTGTCTATCGCACTTCCTGCGAAGTGTTTGGAAACCGCTTGCACACCAAACCGCAAACTACAAAGTCCTGCAGCCCGGAAGTTCAGCGAGCAAAATGAAGCAGTCGGCTAAGACAACAGGGAGGGTGTGTAGACTGGCCACAGCAACACTCTCCACGCAACTCCACCCTCCTCCCTGGTGCTTGTGCTTACTTCGCCAGACAACAAAGACACTGACACTGCTGCGCGAAACCTCCCAGGGACAAAGAAAAACTAGCTTGGGAAGGGGAAGGAGTGGGGGAGACCAGACCCCCAAGACCAGTAGAGCTCTTTTTGTCTGGGCCACACCTGTGTCTCGGTGTCCTTTGCTGGGATTTGTAGCTTCATGTATCATCACGGCTAGATGTGACGACCCAATCATTGGAAGTTAGTTTGGCGTGTTCTGCGGATCCAGAACTTCACGGAAGGCGAGCAATGAAAGAACTTTGACATGAACATATGATGCAGAAACTGCTCGTGTGTTCGGATTCGGACTCTTCTTTGTTGTTGAAGGATTTCTGCGCAACCGAGCTGAAGACGAGCGAGAGGCATCAAAGCGGGGACAGAATGCTGCTGTGCAGCAGCCAGCTGCGTTTTCAGGGGTTCGGCTCTTCCTGCTTCCTGTTGTGCACCATGTGCGCGCGCTCGACCCCGTGGCCCAGGAGAGCTAATGCAGGAGGAGAAAAGGGGCCACAGGAGATCTCGTGTACTACCTTTAACCTACCTGTGCACCACCGCCACTGTGGACCGGCTGTGGTGTACGCACTTCTCCTTTCTTTTTTAGTTTAATGAAGGGTACGCTCGGTAAATGAAGGTTTCCCAAAATGAGGCCTCGCTGGACGGCGACGTAACCGGTGGCATCAGCAGCTCAAGGAAATAAAGAAGCAGAGGGAGCAGCCGGCTGCATATGCAGCGGTTGTTGTTGGCACATTGAACGATCGCTCGAGGCCCGAACCGAACGGCGCGTAACTGCCGCACATCTGTTCGCGGCAACAATCGGCATCTTTAGGCTCCCGGTGTGTTCGCACTCTCTCTCTCTCTCTCTCTCTCTCTCTCTCTCTCTCTCTCTTCCTGTTTCTCTTTGTCCCTAGGTAACCGGTACACAAAAGGCCACGGGAACGCGCCGGTCCAGAGGTGAGGGAAATTGGGATTGTTGGTAAGCTCCTGCGAAAGGTGTTGTGTGACAAACAGCTGAGAAGGAGAACGAGATAGAGAGAGAGATATTATGAATGAGAGAAATAGAGAAAGAACGAGAGAGAGAGACAGAGCAGGGACATTTCTTGCAGTGTTTTCTGTAAGGACAAACATCCTCCGGGGTTGATTTTTCTGATAAAAAGGTAAAGGTAGAGGCAGTTAACCCCTGCGCGCTGCAGCGGTGGGCACGTCTTGAGATGATTGTTGTTGTTGTTGTTTCGATTTTTGAAGTTTGGGAAACGGAACGGAGACGCAGGTAGAGGGTTTGGGCATTCTTTTGCTGCAACGACAGTATCCCATCGCGGCACGTCTTTCGGGCTTTGCATCTGCCCGTCTGACCTCCGTCTTGTGTCTGCCGCGTGTGCTAATGCCGGCCCGGTGTTTTCGAACTTCTCCCTGGGGGAGGGCTGGTGGTGGTCCATCAAGGGGGAAGGGTGTGGTGCATCCTCGACATGTGTTGGGGTGCGTCGGTCTAATTATGATATCGGCAAGAGGTTATCCCTCGGCAATTTTAACCGCCCGCCCGTTGCGTTCGTTGACTTTCCCGCGCAAAAGTGTGCAACATTGCGCCACGGGTGCAATAGGCTGTTGCCAGCAAGGGCTTGGTACATTGACATGGGTGCGCGGTGTATCGTATTGCCCGAATGTTGGCGCGGTTTCGGCAATTCGCTCCAGTAATGTTGCCAGAAGAAACGTACGCTTATACCTTGTAATTTCCACGTTTAATTTCCTGATAAGCTTTGCGCGTTCATTGACACTTTACGGCAATCGGCAGTCTCGCAGTCTCAAGCCATAACAATCCAGAACTCAAGTCTAGAAGTTCAGTTTATAACATCGTAGGCTCTAGCCAACATGGCTGGGGGCATTGATTTCGGTTTGTGTATCGTTATCGGATATTGTCGCGATTTCAGGAATTCTCTACAGTAATTTTTTAGAAGAAAACTGTGCTTGTACCTTGTAATTCCATGATTCAGATAAGCCTTGCGCGTTCATTGACACTCCTCTTCTGGTTTGTTATGTCTATGGAGTGTGCTCTGAAGTCCAGAAGCTCAATTTATAAAATCCTAATAGTCTGGAAAACTGTGACCTGTCAGAAATAGGCACTACTCAACATAGCTGGGACATTGATTTCGGTGTATGTAGCGTTGTCGGATATTACTCGCGATTTCGGGAATTCTTTCCAGCAACGTTTCCAGAAGGAAAATACCCTTGTACCTTGTAATACCATGTTTCAGATAAGCCTTGCGCGTTCATTGGCACTCCTCGTTATGTCTATACAGTGTGCTCTGAAGTCTAGAAGCCCAGAAGTTCAAATTATAAAAGCGTAAAAATCTGGAAAATGGTTACCGGTCAGAAATAGGCTCTTGCCAACTTGGCTGGGACATTGATATCGGTTACGAGAATTCGCTTCAGTAATGTTTCCAGAAGGAAAATGTGTCACAAAGGCCTTGTGCGTTCGTTAACACTCCGCTTCTGGATTGTTATGTCTATAGCGTGTGCTCTGTAGTCTAGAAGCCCAGAAGTTCAAATTATAAAAGCGGTCAAATATAGGCTCTTGCCAACTTGGCTTGGGACATTGATATCGGCGTTGGATATTACTCGCGGTTTCGGGAATTCGCTCCAGTAATGTTTCCAGAAGAAAGACGCCCTTATACCTTGTAATACCATGTTTCAGATAAGCCTTGCGCGTTCAGTTTACACTTTGCCTCAGCATTGTTATGGCTAAGGAGTATTGAGATATTGCGAATAGGTGTTCAGATCGATTCCCTTGTGCGTAACAATACCATGGGTAAGACGATTGGAATCCAAGAGAGATCGAAACAAAAACAAGCAGTGAGGTCTACATGATTTACAGCCTTCCCATTACCTTTTTCTCATTACCTAGAGTTAATATTCTCTTTCACTCTAGGAGACCTTAGGTTTGGGAATGCATCAAGAACTTCTAAGCCCCCAACAACACCTTGACTTGGTGAGAACGGGAGAAATTTTAAGTATTTGTTTCTCTCGCTCTCGATTTTTCGATCTCATTCTTAATGAATGTTTTTTTTACATAATCCCGACACCACCCCCCGATTGCCGATCGTTGAAGAACTCTCCAACACACTCATATTCCAAGCATAGAGAGGGCTCTCAGGGTTGTTATCGCTGCTCGTGTTACCTCACAGCATAATGTGCAATTCTCTTCTATACGGTATAGGTGTATCCACCTAGGTTCGTTGCTTGTCGCTCCCTGCTGTCGTCGTCGTTCGCGGTACGTCCCAAGCGAGTCTCGCGGCATCTTAAGCAGCGCGCGGCGGCTACAGCTCTTCTCGCGAATTTCTTGCCTTGGTGCCGGCGTTTTTTTTTGCCATCATTTGCCAAAAAGATGTTTGGCGTGCGTGTGAGTGTGTACGTTACACACGCTGCTTGTGCCTCTCCAACGTGCTACGGCCGAGTGCGTGTCTCGTTCGTCGTCGTCTTCGCCCGAAAACGGTCTTAAAAGTGAGAGTAACCGCGGAGGAGCAAAACATGCAAAAACGAAAGGAAAGCAAACGCCGCGCGCACGAAGGGCAACACTAAAGGAGAGACGGAGAGAATTGGAAAGACGTTGTCTTCGTTTTCTTTGGCGGTAAGGTGTCTGTCTGTTTGCCTGTTGCAGAGGAAACAGGAGCAGCGCTGCCGCTCTGCGAAGGACTTCTTGCTTGGGCGGCTCAAATGCGGTACCGGTGTGTGGGGCCTTGCCTGAGGATCGGGTTTTTCTCGTTGCGCGGTGGACCTGAAGCTTTAGCCTGATCCTAATCCTTATCTGCCAGCATCGAAGCAGTGTGCTGTTTGATGCCATGTCCAAGGTTAAACAAAAGAGAGGTCGGGGTTGCTTACCTTTCGGGCGAAAGAGTTTCGCACACGAGCGCCGGTCAGTGTTTCTCAAGCTAATTGGAAATGTTTTTTTTAAATTACTATTATTTTAGCATTAATGGGGTAATGTTAAACCAACAATTTATATGCTCAAAGTTGAACTAATTACTCAGATTACTCATAGATAAAAATCTGTAGCATTTGATGACTATTATAATATTACTATAATGGCTTATTTTGTAACTTTCCAACTTTGGGGGCTTTTATGATACTAGTCAGCTGTTTTATATGAAATTTGACAGTTGGCGTCTGAAATCATTTTATCACTCCATACAAAATCACACACGCAAATCTAGCCTCAGATTTTCAGCCTAGATTATTGCAGTCTGAAAAAATGTAAACAAACGTCGAAGCTCGATCGCCTAGCAGGTTAGCTCATGAACGATTGATTTGCTTTGGCTCAAGCACAAATATTTTGTCAGGAAAGGTTAAACGATGTTTAGACTCACTTCAAACAGAAAAAAAGAGAACAAAACAACATTAAAATGCATCTTTGTTTGCACACAATTGCTGTAACCCAATGTGGCGGAAGTCCATCGTCAAATGGATACAACCCGGATAATGGAAGTTGTTTTTCTCTGTTGTCTACGAAGCCTTAATATAGGGGTTTCCACAGCCACAGCTTACGAATGAGCACATCATCATTCGCCACCTTCAAGATGTTTTTCAACAGCTACCTCGCATTGTACTGGCATCACAATAAAATGTCAGTTCTTACACACAACCCAAAGAACAGTCTAACTTAATCCAGCCTGAACAAAAAGTTTGTTGAAAATCATGTGGAAGAACTGAACAATTATTGTGATGAAAATACAGCATTGATGACAGTGACAGAAATTGACTCGAAACTCCCAGTAAAGCTTGTTTCTAGGTTTCGCAAGCTTTCGCATGGTTTTCACTCTATAATTTTAATTATTATCGCTTCCAATTCTTGATTGGGATGGTATTTTAAATCGATTGAACCAATGTTTCTCAGGTCTTCAAGCTGACAGAAATCAGTTGAACATTTTATTGTCCGGTAATTTTATATGACACGTTTTGCCTGCCTCATGTCCCCAGATTTTCAGTCCTTTTTTCGTACTTTCCCATTTGCAGGGTTTCCAAGTCAAGTTAGAATGTCTGTTGTTTTCATTCAGTTGCATTTGCATCATGATAATGTTTCAGTTCTTCTACATGATTTTCAACACGCTTCATGTTGAATTCTGTTTAACAGTTCTTTGTGATGTGTTGAAAATCATGTGAAAGAACTGAAAATTTATTGTGATGCGAATTCAATGTATGGCAGCTGTTGAAAATCATCGTTCAGGCGGTAAATAATGATGTGCACATTCGAATATTTTTTAATTATTTTTTTTACCATAAACCAATCTCTTCCGATGCCAATAAAAATGGTTTAGAAACTCTGTCCCGCTCCTCGTATACCTGTTCGCGGGGCGCTCTCTTCCTTCTCGGTGGCTGTGTGTTGCCCGGCTCCTAGCGTCGTTTCCTTTTTATCCTAAGCTCTGCCTCTCCTTCTCCAGCACGGGTCTTGAAGGGGAGGATGGGGGGTTTGTTCTGTTTCGCTCGGCTGCGTCCCGATGGGAAACGGGTCCTATGTGGAAGAAAGAGAGAAAAAAAGCAGTGGTGAGGCAGCGCAAGCGAGACGCAATGGTGCAAAAAAAAAACAGACGGACCCCTCGGAAGGTGAAAAAGAAGCGAAGGAGCGAAAGACGCACCACGAAAAACCCAATCGGAAAGACAGAAACGGAAGAAAACCACGTGCTTTTCACAGACTGCCGGGGCGCTGCTGCTGCTGCTGCAGTAGTGAGGCGAGGGCCCGTTGGCAATTTCGGCCCTAGCAGCAGCAGCAGCAGCAGCGTTACCAGAACAACATCACCGGCATCACCTTCCCGGCAGGGGTGTGTGTGTGTGTGTGTGATGCGTTCTCAAGGCGAAATTATGGGAGAGTTGCATTAGCATTTGCGACAGAAGAAGAGGGGCAGTGCGATTTCTGTTTTTTTTGTTTGCTGCTGTGCGATGTGAAGGTATTTCTGATTGGGTCTGCAGTGAGAAAGAGAGAGTCCTATTGGAAGTGGATGGTATTTTGAAGTAAGATTTTGCTTCATTTCACAGGCACAATCGAATGCACCTTTTGTTGTGTTTTTTTTGTTGTTGTTGCTTGTTGCATTTTTTGATCACATCTCCTTCCTCTCGGAACCCAAACCCTCCGAGTGCCATCGGGAAGACCTTAAGAACCTCTGCACGTTCCCTCGCCCCGCGTGGCAGAGATGATCCACCTCATGTGTGCGTAAGAGCGAGTTAAACATCTAATTATCAACGTCTCGTCGTCGACTGCTGCCTTCCCTCCCCCCCTCCCCTCCCCTCTCCCCTCTTCGCAATTCGTTTCCCAGCGCGCGCACACCAGCTGCTTTTTTGTCGTCGTCGTGGTGTGGTGCCGGTAGAGCAGAGAGGAGAGGGACCACGACTACCACTACCACCACCACTACCACCAGCTGCTGCTACTCTGCTCTTGCCGCCGCAGCAGTTCGTTGCCAGTCCGCTTTGCCCCGAGTTCCCTTACCCTTACCGGATCTGACGGTCGTTGTCGCGTATGGTCTGATTTTGCCGGAGCCAAAACACGGACAGAGCACCACCACGGCTGGTTTTGGTGTGTGAGGCTTCCGACGAGCTTGTTTCGCGCGCGCACCGGCAACGTGCTGCTGCTTCTCCTCGCACGCAACAGAAACCGGCAGCAGCAGGCAGGCAGGCAGGCAGCAGCGCGTCGACTCAACCGGTATGTCGCTCACTCGTACAATGGCTGTCAAGGCGTACGGATCTGCGCCATAGAGTTCGGTTTGCGTGCGGGTTAGTGTTTCGGTGCGTTTTTCGGTACGTTAACTACACACACACACATACAGAGCGCGGTGGTACGTATTCGGTTAATGTGCGCCCGCCCTGCCGTGTGTTCTAGGAGGGCGCACGCCGAAGGAACGGGGTAGCAAGCGCCGAAATTAACTGAGCGTGGTGTGTTGCTCCTACGCGGGAGCCGGTGGTGGTGGAGCAGCAGGGGATGATGAGGCGGAGAGTGTGGCTTGCCGGCTGTGATTAATCAGGAGAGCTAAGAAGAAGAAGAAGAAGAAGAAGATACAAGAAGGTAAAACAAAGAAGCAAACTTGGAATGAAACACTCGCAGGCGAGGGTTCCGAAGCGATTGAGATGCGCGCATTCTTCCCTCGAGTTGCCGCTCGCAGGGAGCTGCGGTGCTAAATCGGTTGCGACTGCCGAGGGCTCCCTTGTCCTTAAACGTGAAGTGAAGCAGAAGAAACCGTTGTCGCTGTGTGCATGCTCTCCGTGTCCATCGGTTTGTGTGTAATCGGTAGGATATATTGGGCCTTTGTTTCGCGGATTCGCGGCTCTCGGTTAATATCCGCGCGCAAAAAGGCATCATCCACAAAGGTGTGTGTGTGTGTTTGACAAGGAGAGAGAGAGAGAGGAGTAGAGAGGGTATAGTGTTTCAAGAAACATCCCGACGACTACCAGCGTTTGGAGCATTGAAGAGGACATCCCGACATTTGAAGAACCAATGTTTTTGAAAAGCTATAAAACATCCGATGCTTAAAACCCTCAACCATCAACCAATGTCTCTCCAAAGTCCCTCCATCAAACATTCTCAGCCGAACCCTACCAGCAGCCCCTTCCATATGGGCAGCACGTGAACGGGAAGCATCCAAAGATCGAGAACCCATTCGCAAACACATTGCTGTTCCAGATCGGTAGATAGAGGGAGTTGGAGTGGAGCAGGGGTTTATGGCCATCAACTGGCAAAAAAAAAAAAAAAAACAAAAAAATACCATTCCGAAGTCGGCGGTTATGTGTTGTGAGTCCTCTCCGAATACCACCCGCTGCAGCGCCTGGAGCCTATGCATCTTTATCTTTTTTTTTCCCTCGGAGATCGTGCAGCTCCGAAGATATGGCCGGACATGCACTTCTCCTCCAGAAACGGTCGTTGGGTGAGGTGTTGGTTCCTGTGTTCAAAAGTTCTATCCAGAATTGATGAATCTCCACCATCATGAACCTGGGATATTGTAACTTCTCAATGTGTTGTGCCAAGAACGTGGAGTTTTATTGTGCAGTTACTAGCCATATTTTGATGAGTTTTGGGTTTTTTCTTTTTCGCGAAACTCAATGTCTACATGCTCCAGAAGTGATGTTATGTGGATTAAGTGTTATGTTATTATTAAGTGTAAGAGTTATGAAAGGACTCCAACTACTTCTTCTTTTTTCTTTCAATGTAAAGATTTACGCGGTCATGCCGGACATCCGAGACGTATTAGTAACACGCTACTAGAAGTCCTTGTTCCTTTGGAGTCGATTCTACCAGGTCTTGTAAGAGCCGAAGCGTTCTGGAACTGGTCGCAATGATTGGTTTTATTGGGATGTTACTATTGTTACTCCGGTTCCGACTACGACAAAAGTCGTAGTTTCGCCCAAAGTCGAAGTCGGCCGGAGCCATTTAATTTTGGGATATTTTTTTGCTTAACGACTTCACTTCTGAAACAGGCCAATCATTATACTTTATGCGGTTGGAGTCGAATGAAGTCAACAGGAGTTAGAGTCGGAAATTGAAGGCCTCAGCACATTCACATTGCTCCGATGGTCTGCCGGCGACTCTGGACGACTCCAGACAACTCCGACTCCGGACGATTCCAGGTGACTCCGGACGACTCCAGATGACTCCAGATCACACCAGACCATTCCAAACGGCTCTGGATAATGCTGGACCGACCTACCTTCCGGAATTGGGTTCCGAAATTTTCGGAAGCAGATCGGAGTTGACTTCGGATTTTTGCCAACTTTACCCATCACTTATCCAAACTGCGAAGATTTAGTAATCGACTCTAGAAAGTAGGTTCGACCAGCATTCTTCGGAGCTGGCCGGAACCGTCCGGTGCCGTCCAGAATAGTGATGCACTCTCTGGAGCGCCCGGAGTCGGAGTCGCCCAGAGTCGTCCGGAGCCGTCCGGAGTCGTTGGGAGTCGTTCGGAGTCGGAGTCGTCCGGAGTAGTCCGGAGTCAGTTGGAGCCGTCCGAAGTCGCCCGGAGTCATTCGGAGTCATCCGGAATCGGCGGGAGTCGGAGTCATTCGGAGTCGACCGGAATCGGAATCGGTCGGGGTTAACAGGAGATGTGTGGTCTAATGTGCTTGTGATCAGGCATTTCATTTCGTTGCGTTATTTGTCTTTCACTTTGCGCGTGTACTTCGTGTACAGGTCTTTGTTTCGAAGGCCGACACCGGGCCACTCCGGACGACTTCGACTCCAACCATTTCCGGTCGACTCGGACGACTTGAACGTCTCCGAACATCTCCGAACGACTCCGGATGACGTGCCTGTTTCCATTGACCCTATTTCCGTGTGCAATTGTTCAATATTTGCCTAACACGTGGCTCACATAGCGACGGAAAGCTTTATTGGGCTTACGCTCCACTTTGATTGCTTTACCCAAATTACCCATTTTGCAGTCACAATCCCTTCTTGATTGTTGGTTTTGTTAACGCTTCTCATGTGGATAATTTATCGGTTATTTTAAACGCCTCTGCTTTTTGTACCGTATATACTATGGCTTCAAATTTACCTCGACTCCGTAGGACATATTCATCTTATGAATCTTAAAAGTGTACCCGTTAACAAGAATCTTGCTTTAAAAAAATATTCATAATTTTCAAACAAACCTCTTTCTCTTATTCTATTTTAGGTGTATTATCAACCAAATCGGAAACAATAAACCTAGTGTAAAGAGAACGCGTGAAGAGGAGGAGGGGAGCGCCTGTTTATAGCGTACACAGCCCCAACGGCGACACCTCCAAGGAACCAAGAGCAATAGCATTTCGTAGCACTCTGAAGCAACCGCCAAACAGAGAGAGAGAAAGAGAGAGAGAGAGAGAGAGAGAGAAGTAAAAAAGCAACAAAACTGCCTAGCACAAGCATGGACGATTTTTCGCTCGCGTTCGACGACAGCCGGCAGTCGCTGTCGGTGGCGACGGCGGCCACCACGCTCGCCCAGCTGACGTCCCAGTTCGACGATCTGCACCTCGGCACCGGCGGTGCGGACGCGACGAGCCTGCTGAGCGGGCTGGTGGGGGCCGGCGGGCTCGGCAGCATCGGCGGGCTGCACCATCACCATCACACGCTCGCGTCCCTGGCCGCCGCCGCCGGTCCGGACAGTGGGCTGCTCGATCGGCACCACCATCACCATCTGGGCGGATGCGGCAACGGTGGCACCGGTGGTGGGGCCCCGGGCCACCAGACGCCCAACTCTACCAGTGCGGCCGCCGCCGCCGCCGCCGCCACCAACGTGCTGGATACGTTTGTCGCGATGGTCAGCGGGCTGACGGGCGTGTGTGCGGCGAACGGCGGCAGCACCAACGGTACCGTCGGCCCGACCGGGGGCCTCGGTGGAGTAGTGAACGGCGGTGGTGGTGGCGGTGGCGGTGGCGGCGGTGGCAACCTCATAACCAGCAACGGCACGACCAACGGCGGCAGCGGCAAGCTCGAGGAGCGCCCGGTCAAGTACAAGTCGCACACGGAGTGCGTGCCAGTGCCGTCGTCCGAGCACGTGGCCGAGATCGTCGGCCGCCAGGGGTGCAAGATAAAGGCGCTGCGGGCGAAGACGAACACGTTCATCAAAACGCCGATCCGGGGCGAGGAGCCGATCTTCGTCATCACCGGCACGAAGGAGGACGTGACGCGGGCGAAGCAGGAGATACTGTCCGCGGCTGACCATTTCAGCACGCTGCGCTCGTCGAAGAAGCAGGCGATCGCGCTGCTGGCGGAGAGCCGCAACATGCTCGGGTACAGCATGCCGGACGAGATCACGATCCAGATCCGGGTGCCGCAGAAGGTGGTCGGGCTGGTCGTCGGGCCGAAGGGGGCCACGATCAAGAACATCCAGCTGAAGACGAACACGTACATCATCACGCCGAAGCGCAACCAGGAGTCGGTGTTCGAGATAACCGGCCTGCCGACGAACGTGCACACCGCCCGGCAGCTGATCGAGGAGCACATTGCGACGCGGGCCGGCACCACCACCTCCGGCGCGGCTGGCGGCAACGGGGGCGGCGGTGGCGGTGGCGGAGGCGGTGGGGGTAGCAGTGGGGGCAGTAGTAGCAGCAGCAGCAGTAGCAGCACCACCAGCTCGAGCGGCTCGTCCACCTCCTCGTCCGGGCACGGCATTGGCCCGGGGGGCGGCGGCGGCGGCGGTGGTGGTGGTGGGCTGAGCCGGTCCGGGTCGTCCAGTGGGGCGAGCAACGGTGGCAACGGGCCGGGCCTGGGCTGCCTGTCCGGGAGCGTGACCGGCAGTGCGGGCTCCCTCATCGGAGGCTTCGGTGGCGGCGGAAACGGTCTGCTCAACGGCAACCAATACCACCACCATCACCATCATCTGGAGCAGCAGCAGCAGCAGCACAACAATCACCATCATCTGCACCACCCGCACCATCAGGGGACGCTGCTGAATGGCGGAAGCCTGTCCAGTGCCTTGCACGACGGTGGCGGCGGCGGCGGTACCAACGGGCTGCTCGGTGGCATCGGCAGCGAGCACGACTTCGAGGGCAACCAGTTCATCATCGACAATCTGCTCGAGTACTTCAACAACATGTCCGGCACGAACCAGCAGCAGCAGCAGCAGCAGCACCATCACCACCAGCAGCAGCAGCACCACCACCATCACCACAACCACCACGAGCCGTACCTGTCGCCCGGCGCCGGCGGGACCGGGATCGGCGGCGAGCACATACCCGACTTCCGCAGCATCTGGGAGAGCCTGAGCGAAAGCCAAACGTCCGGCACGACCACCGACAACTCGGACAACTCGTCGCTCGTCTGGACGCTGCCGTCGTCGCCGCGCAACTCCGTCTCGTACAGCCCGGACGATTTCATCTTCCAGCGATAGGATGTGTGCCGCGGCACTGAGGAACAGCAACTGAAGCAATACAGCCGGCGCAAAGAGCGGGGAGAACCCGCACACAACGTTGTGGATCCTTTGAACGGTGAAGGAGAAGAGAGAGAGAGAGAGAGGATCGCTCAAAGCTACACACAATTCTCGTTGTACGATCGTTTCCTGGTGGAGCCGCTCGAATGACGCCGGAGCCTGTCCGTCGTTCTGAAGGGGTTACTCTGTTTTAATTTGTGATTTGCGAGCGCACGAGATACTGTTTCGATTGTATTTTTGTACTTTTTTTTTAACTTGTTTGCCTTTGTCCCCATTGTGTTGTAGTTGCTTTTACAGTTTTAGAGCTTTTGGGGCGCAATAGCGGACCCCTGCATAGGAGAAAAGAGGAGAAAAGAAACCAAAAGGAAGCGCAGCGGGAAACCGCCGGAGCGTTTTGCGTGTTATTCTATAAGACTCTAAGGGATACAGAGCGACAGAGAGAGAGAGAGAGAGAGATGGCCGAGGAGAGCACAACACGGCAAAGGTTGTTTGTTTGTTTTTGCTTGCGTGTAATTAAGTTTTGTTTTTAAACTAATTTAAATTAATCTTTAAGTTTTATAGTTGCTCATCCGGTTCGCTTTCAAGCAAGCAAAGTACCGAGAAGAGGAAGAGGAAGAAAAAAGAAGCGACACAGCATCCCAGTTACATTTGTATTTGTCCTATGCGAGCATGCTGGAGGGCGGCTCTAATCGTAGTTAACACAGCCCCCGAGTGGCCAGGAGCAGGCAGAAGCGATACACACCCAATACATTTACACACACAATGAGCACAAGCGCATTTTCCAGAACAGGAGGCAAGGCGCGTATATTATTAAAACGAAGAAGAAAAAAAACATCACCTACACGAAAAGAAGTGCGGAGCTTTATACTAATTTAACTATTGTATAGGTTTACATGAACTCTAGCATTTTAGGGTGTGAAATCGCACACACACACGCGTACAGAATGAGATTTGTTGAATCGGGTTCCGGTGGTGTGGTGCGGGTGGGGGTATACGACCATTGTTGGATTTATTCATCATTGTTTGGCTAATCCCCTTAATTATTCCCACACACACACACACACGCCCACACACGTACAGAATGAGATTCGGATCGGTTTTGGGAGGGGGGGAAACCTCTCATGTAAACTCATCAAACACAACTTAGCAAGAATATTTCATCCCCATTTTCAGCGATTAGAGAGACACACATACACACACACACACATGCACACGCACGCTCAGATTGCGGCAATAATGGTGAAAGACAGGGGCGGAAGCGAATTTTAATAATTAAAAAGTAATAATATTAGCAAGCCAAGGATGATCTGTGTGTGAGTGTGTATGTGTGAGTGTGTGTGTGTGTGATGTATAAGGAGCGAAGGCGCGCCAGTGTATAGCAAAACGTGTTTAAAAACTGAAGTTTAAATGCCTAAACGAACGAAACGAAAGGGAAGTGTGAGAGAGATAGAGAGAGCATTAGAGGGCAAACAAAGAGAAGAAAAAAAGCAGTTGCCTAGCAGTCGTTGCAGGGGTCTTTGGCAGTTTTCTTTTAAAAATATTTGTTAAATTCAATTTTTATTTTTCCCCGGAAAAGGAAAAGTCACGCGACAACAGCGAGTGAAATTGCCTCCAAAACCGGAAACGATTTACCTGCATGTTTTTGTCCGCTGTGCTTCTGTTGCTTGATGTTCCGTTGGGGCGAGAGACATTAGTTAATGTGGGAGGGCGTGGAAAACGTGGTACGGAAATGGTGGGTTTTTGGCTCTCGGTTGGTACGAGCACAGGTGATTTGCGTCCCGGCGTCCAGGCTGCCTACAAAAACACACCCCCAAACACACTGCCGGTTGAAAGTTTAGGGAGCAAAGCGGAGATGTAGCAGTGATACTAGCAATTGATGTTTTTTTTTCTTTTCTAAAGAGTCATATAGAACACGTAGGTGTGTGTATCGCGTTTTGTCCTTTTTATGGTGTCATTGAGCGCGCAAAGGTGTACTAAGTAATTTATTTTTTTATTTGCTGTGTATAGTTTATTTTATTTTTATTTTGTTCTTTGGAGAGTATTTATACATCGGATAGGCAGGCCGGCAATGTGTGTGTGTGGGGTGTCGTGATGAGCATGATGATAATGAAGAAGTGATTTAGCAGTGAGGGGTAGATAGATAGTTACATAGTTAGAGAGCGAGATGCAAGCCGACTGGCAAGAAGAGCAAATGGAATAAACACACACACACGCACATGCCGGTATGCGCGGTATGAGACAAGTAGTCCACAGGATTATATATGGGGAAGAGTCGGAAGGCGAAGAAACCGGATGTGAGTAAAACAATTTGCCAAGGCGCTTCAAACTAATCAAACATAAGAACGGGGACGTGAAAACATATGGAAAATGTAGTAACACAAAACGTTAAAGAAGAGTGAAAATATTATTATGAAAAAAAAAATATATATATATATATATATATCTATATTATATGTTAATCTACAATGATAACACACACTGCGTAAAAGAGCGAACCTCGAAATAAAAATAAAAAATAGGAGGAGCGGGAGCAGCGTGGTACCAAAACGCGCAAGCAAACGAATAATAATGATAACTAATTAATAGTAACACTCTATCACCATTCGGCTTAAAAGTGGCAGAGAAAGAGAAAGAACAGAGAGAGAGAGAGAGAGAAAGAGAAGAAAAAACAAAAGAGAGAAGAAGAGAGATAGAGAGAGCGCGCACTGAGAGAAGCATAACAAAGAAAATGAAGAACTATAATGAAGCTAATAATGTACGCAAAAAGGCAGCAGAACAGATGCAACCATTGGCATTGCGAGCTGCAAACCAATTATTGTAATATTCGAAACAAAAGCAAACACTGACAAATGATGACCGAATCCAAAAAAAAAAAAAAAAAGATAAGAAAAAACACAACGTGCACAACACACACACACACGAAAGCAGTTTATTTTTATAAAACAAAAAAGAAGAATAAGAAGAAGAAGAAGAAGAATAAAAAACAGGAGCCATCTAAAGCATTTAACATTAACACGGAAGCGTAAGAGACGACGAGAAAGCAAGAAAAATAAAGAATAAATAAAATATTGTATTGTAACAAAGTAAATACAGACAGACACACGTGAAATTGGCTTCCGGGACTGATGGTGTGATGGTATAATTGCGGGTGTGATGGTGGTGCCGAGAAGATTTATCTAGAGAAGTAGAGTGTGTGTGTGTGTCCAGCGCAGGACAATGCGCAAAGAAGGTAAAAAAGGGGAAAAATGCGGTGAAAAGACACTCTTCTTTCTGTCTCTGTCTCTACCACCGGTAGTACTGTGTTCCATTATCTCTGGGAAATTACCGAGGTAAAGCGAAAGCAAAGAGAACAAACAAAACAAAAAATCGAGAAAGTAAGAAATGAGCAGAGAAATAAAAAAAGAGAGAATAAAAAGAAAGATGAGATGAAAACAGATATTGAATATTCCTATACAGAAATATACATAAAAAAAGATATATATAGATTATATATATATATATAGTATATAAATATATTTATGTACAGATATACCGCGTGTAGGGTGTAGTGGGTGGATGAGAGAGGTACGTAAGCTCCGATTCAGACAAGAAGAACCGGTGCAAAGAAAGCAATGCAAAACATACGGAACGAAGAGAAGTGTAAGCTCTAGTAGTAGTTCCGGTATCGGTGCAACAAACAAGGCTCACCTCCCGGCGTCGAGATTGCTGGGCATATTTTTCTGGACAGTGAAACTTTCATTTTGGACGAAGCGTAAACACTTACGGTGGCCGTGTTGTGTACTTAGACACTCAAAAACATGGCGGCCAAATCCGTTGGCGGTTGGCGTAAATTATAGGTCGTCCGAAGGATCGAAGATCAAGAGAGCTAGAGCGACCACCATGTCGATCTATCAAACAGAGAAAGAGAGAGAGAGAGAGAGAGAGAAATGAAAGAAGAGAGAGAAAAAACCTGTCGACGCACATACTACCTTTTTTTAAATCTAATCGCTCGCTGGTTGAAAGGAAAGAAGCTAAATTAGTACTTGACGCCATCATACTTAAACGTCTAACGGCTTAGAGCATCAATGTTTTCCGTTTTTTTCTCCCCCTGTTCACTATTCATCTTACTATTCATTACTATTGCCCGCAACCATTTAAGGTAGAACTTGATGGTAAGAGTATAATAAGGCACATACACATATACACATCTGATGAAGCAGGTAATAAGTTTGAAGCAGGACTATGGTCAGAAAGAAGAAAGCAAGCCAAGTTGTCCAGATTCACTGCAATTAATGCAGACTTGCGAATGAGCTCAAAGAGAGAGGATATAACAGAAAGCAAAAATAACGATATAGAAGAGGGTAGTTGGAGGGCAGATAAAAAGAAAGATATAACAAGCGGAAAGAGGGCGAAAGCAACGAGTGAGAGCAAAAGGGAGAAAGAATTGAGATAGAAATATAGAGAAGAGTGCGAGATGTGAAAAGGAAGAGGGAATGAGAAGAGAATAGTAAGATGGCGTACGGAAGCGTCAGTATATGGATATACTATACCAATAATTACTAGTAGGGATATCACATTTATAGATTTGTTGTCTGTGTCGATAAGTTTTATCATGTTTCTTTGTATTTATATGGAGTTTATAAAATGCGAGAGAGAGAGAGAGAGAGCGAGAGAGAGAGAAAGTGAGAGAGAGAGCGAGAGAGAGAGAGCTAGTTTGAGGGGTAGTCTATTACATCTCATGTCCAGAACGTTTTTCTTGATGGTTCTTAACAATATATTCTATCCAATTACCACCTACTATATCTATACTACTATTCACCACAGCGCAGCAGCGCATGTAGTCGTATACATTTAGCCTAGAATGCGACCTTCACTGTCATCTGTATGGTGGCATATCCTGTGCGCTACGAGCTAAAAGCGCTACTTGGTCACAGTGCTGGTCCAAATTGCTCTTACCGTACGCGGGACATCCACTGGGCCCGATTCCTCATTATTGGTTCCCGATTTTTGTATGAATGTGTATCAGGATGTGTACTGTAAACGGATATCTTCTACCTAGATGTCTTAGTATGTGCTTTGCCCATAGTTACTACGGTACTTTATTTTAATTGCAAATCCGAGATTTTTCGAGAAGAGCTACTAAGAAGAGCTTACTTGAGCACTAAGAAGAAGAGTGTCTATGTTTCCGTTGTAGTTTAAATTGAATGTGCAATTATTGGAACGATAATACACACACACACACCCCCCACCCACGCACAAATATCAATTGGCTCATTATCGATACACAGGGTTTCTTTTCCATAATGTTGCTAACCAACAACACATGCAATGTACTTACGCTTACACTTAGGGCTTGCATTCTGACAGCTGTCAACTTTTTGAGCACGATGTCTTAAACACTTCAACCATATCCGTTAGTGTGTGTGTGTGTGTTTGGGTGAAATTATTTATAGATTTGTTGTTTGTGTTCTGCTTGATCATCCTGCTCAGTAGTCACTAGAGAGAAAGAGATCCACTAAGAAGCATCGCATTGCAGGTGGTGTCTATGGACGCGTTAGTGTGTCGGTACAGCATAGAAAAGAGGAGAGAGAGAAAGAGAAAATAAATGCGCAAATATTCTTCCAACGTTTGAAAAGAAGTGAAACTCACGGCGCACGGCATGTTTTTTTTTTTCAATTTATTTGATTTGTTTGGTACATTGGTGTATTGAAACATAAAAGTCTGACAACGGTTATTGCTTAGGTTAGGACAACTTAAGACAGAGAAACAACGGAGTATTAGTGGGAAGCGAATAATACAGAAAAAAAGTAATAAAAACAGAGAGAGAGAGATGGTAGAAAATAAATAAATCTAAAAAAACAATAGTTGGACTAAAATGTGCGACCAATGAAAGATTAGTCCACTACTTCCCACTAAGAGGATATCTATATACACATACATGAATTGATAACAGGATGAGACAACATTTAGCGAGAAATAATGAAGTTTATCAACACAGTTTGTACATCCTCTGATTTCGGGGCATCGGATTATGGTAGGATGCTGTGTAAGGATAGCTTAAAACAGAACGCACTTTTTCGTACACCGGAGTGTGGAGGGTAAGAATCCGATCGTGGATTGTACATGCATGAACACATACTATTATCTCACAGCTGTACCGTAACTATCGCAAACATTACAACGCATTGCTCTCTCGATCCTAAATACACTACTGTACACCCATACACATACAAACAGGTGTAACTGTAATGGAAAGCGGAGTGGAAGTAACTAGGAAAAAGCATCAAAATGGAAGATGGCGTCAAGCTAAACACTGAGAAAGTGGAATAGAGATAGAAAAGGAAAAAAAGAGCGAAGTAGAAGAGAGAGAGAGAGAGAGATACCCATTATCGATACACGATAAGAGCTCAATTTTATATCGAAATTTATATACATACTTGATAGATAAAGAAAATGTAAGAGTTATAAAAAGCAGAAGAACGAAAAAAAAACGATAAAGCAATAGATGACGATGATGCTGCGCAAAAAACAACCCCCCCGAAAGCGGAACAAGCAAGAAAACTGAAAGCAAATGCACCTCTCGAATACTAAAAAAAAAAAAAAAAAACACTGAAAACTGCTGAACAGCGTCACAGATTTTGTTACCTATATATGAGTGGGGTTTGCGTTTAGGTCTGCGTTGTTATGTTAGTTATAGCTTTGTTCTCTTCTAATCTTGTTGGTAATTTTTTGTTTTACGTTTTTTAGAGAAATTGAGCACTTTCTAAAGAGTTTTTAAAACGAAACCGCAGAAGAGCAAAAGAACGACAAATCCCGTTCGACTGGTGCTGCCCAATATATCAATCACACTCTGCGGTGACAGTTGAAAGCAATTGCAGCGGACACTCTACCTGCGTCAACTTCCTTCTCTGTTAGTAGGCTTAAGTTTTCGTGATTAAGTTTCGACGCGGTGCACCACGCGCCACACTTTGGTAATCGGCATTAGGAGGAGAGCGGGTGAGATGTTCACACTATATATATCAAAGCGCGGTGTGGTCGTCCAGTGCCTAAGGAACCGGGTGGTCCGGGCCCTCACACTTAGTGCATCAGCTGCCGTACACGTGTGGGTGTACACGCACCGCGTGAAAACCCCCAAAACAAAACCAAGCAAAACGATTAAAAAAAAAGCACAGACAAAACCGGGATAAAAGAGGGTAGAGTGATATTTAAAAAGGGAAACACTATCGAAGATGACTTTTTTCGTTTTGTTTTACTAATACTGCTATTACAACTACTACTACTACTCTTATAACGACTATTACTACTACTAAACACTCTAGCCTCCTCTCCATCCAAACAAAAAAAATAAGCTTTTTTAATGCTGCTCTCCACTGCTGGTGTAGGATCTTACACAACGGGGCTCTGTCCACACGGCCGCCCCCCCCCCCCCCCCGTGAACTGTACTAATACTGACACACGGGGGAGAGACGGTACACTAACGCTCGCGAATAGTGCATTTGACACCTCGGGCAAGCACACTAGCGGCGTCATGAATGCAACCAAAACGGTAAAGCAAAACCGGTGGATAATAATCGCATGAATGTTTAAACAATTGCAGATACTTATAAGCCGACAGAGAAAGAGCAAGAGAGAGAAAAGGAAGCTCGAGAGAGATAGAAAGAGAAAAAGGAGTTTTGTACGAATAGTAAAATCAAATTAGTCGACAGTTCGAGAGTAGGTGGACGCACGCACTCCATCGCCCAATGCGCACGCGTGTGATGATGCGCTGGGCAGTTGGACAGTATCGGAAGATCTATAGTTTTTAGTATACAATATACCAATCATGAAGCAATGCCCTCGTAATCTGATGACTGGATAGAAAAATATATAATTATATACATATAAGAGACATTACTATACTTGGTGTAGCAAGATCATCCTCATTCATACCCCCCCCCCCCCATCCCCTCCCTCGCCCCGCCTCCAGCCTCCCCATGCACACACACATTCATCACTTTCATCAACAGGCGCAGTGAAGGAAGCAGTGAGAGAGAGAGAGAGAGAGAGAGAGAGGAAGTTGCGGGAAGTGAATTTTATAAAGATGGCGAGCAAGCAGGAGAAACGTCTAGCCAAGTTCGGCCAGGTCCAATGTCATTATAACACACACAGAGATCCACATACAGCCGCAACGCCGCAACTTCACCCGAACAAGACGGCGTGTGGGGAGGGGAGAAGGCTTTCCAGGGGAGGGGAGGGACACACAGAGCGACACAGCGAACTTAATAAAGAAAGAGAGAGAGAGAGAGAAAAATAAACCCGTGGTAACGTAGAGCCGAGACGCGTAAGAGGTGTAGCGGAGCGGTGGTCGTACGAAGACGAAGAAGACTGTAATGCACTACTCCTAAAATATGTTGTATGGGAAGTATTTAGAACAAAACAAACAAAAAAAAAAACGGTGAAACGCGTGAAACAAGAATATCTAATAAAAGTCTTATAAATTAGATCCCGACGATGTGTTCGCTTATTCGGTGCAGGTGTGGTAATCTATTCCCATTATCCATTCAAGTGTGGAATTCGAGTACTATCTTGACATCCTGGCTGTTAAAAGTCTACTGGAATCATCCCGATATTCATTTCGGTTCGCATATTAAGATCTCGTGGCTATCCCGATCCTCACAGGACTGCCCGTATTATCTAATATCCAAAGCATTAGGTCAGATTGGGTCCTCAGAAGGTCCTCAAGACACCAGGTACACTGGTGGACATAAAAATAGGAACTTTTTTCTGTGACCGAAAGACATAGTTCTTGTCAGAAATATTTGGTAGCCCTGAAAAGGACTGTTTAAGTGGTTGTTGGGAGGAGGTGTTGCGGTGTTCCACAGAGCGAAAACACATTCTAACGGTCAATGTGGTGACCGTTATTCGCTATC
>KB668188.1:178277-192114 GCA_000349065.1 Anopheles quadriannulatus | reverse complement strand
TGGAGTCACCTGGAGTTGAAGTTGTCTGGAGTTGGAGTCGTCCGGAGTCGTCCAGAGCCTCGGGTCGTCCGGACTCGCAGTCGGTCGGAGTAGTCGAGTCTGGCAAAATCTTCCGGAGATGGAGTCACCTGGAGTTGAAGTTGTCTGGAGTTGGAGTCGTCTGGAGTCGTCCAGAGCATCGGGTCGTCCGGACTCGCAGTCGGTCGGAGTAGTCCGAAGTTTTCAAGAATAGCGCTGTTGCTACGACAGCATCATTGAACCAACCGTCTCCGGTTCCGACTCTGACACTGACTGCGGTCAATTCCCGCTCCAGACGGCTCTGGATACTGCTGATCGGACCTACCTTCCAGAGTCGGTTCGAAGATGAGTCCAAATTTTTACCAAGCTTACGCAAGCTTGCTCATCTGCAAGCGTCAGTTGACCTTCCCCGTATTTGGATACGGGCAACCAAGTTGATACAGTGTATACAGATATCAATTCTGCTTTTGATAGACTATCTCCTAAACTACTGCTGATGAAGCTCTCTAAATTAGGCATATCTACGTCTTTCGTTCACTGGATTGGGTCTTACCTCTCTAACAGGAATCTTCATGTAAATTACGGACCGTCCTTTTCTTTATCGTTTTCAAACTCCTCCGGTGTCCCTCAAGGAACCCTTGTTTCTTGTTTCTATTAGTCATTAAAAACATTCTTTTATTCTTCCATCTCCTACCCACCTTCTATATGCAGGCGACATGTATTTGTTCCAGTGATGCAAGCGGATGATGGCAGCACACTCCAATCTCTTCTTAATTCCCGCTCTTCCTGGTTGGTTGGAATAACAAACTCTAAGGTGTGCAAAAGCGCTTCACTAGGTGCTTATATCGTCGCCTCATTGGTAATTCCACCACCACATTACCGTCACACAGTGATCGTTGCATACTATTCAATTTTGACACCCTCGAATCTAGACGAACTAAAGCATGTGTGTCATTTATCAGCTATTTGTTCCAAGGGAATGTAGATGTTCTTTTTTAATTTTGTTTATTTTTTGTTTTTAAAATATGCTCTTCTTATCCGCTGCTTATTTTCCTTTCACTATGGATTTCCATGCTGTTACATCCTTTTCTACTTCGCTTAGTTTAGCTTAGTTCCAATTAGTTTAGTATCAATAAGGCCAACGGTTGGGGCGGTCCCGTGGTACAGTCGCCAACTCGAACGACTCAATAACTTGCCCGTCATGGGTTCAAGCCTAGAATGGACCGTCACCCTGTAGCAGGGATTGTGACTATCCGGCTGCGTGGTAAGTTAATCCATGTTCGTTATGACCTATTCTTATGATCCGTAGATTTATTTTGCCTGACTGGATCACTCAATCGAATCAAATTATGAATAAACCCACAGTACCAGACCAACCTGCAGAACCGAAGGACGCCTTGGTACATGTGTAGAATCTTCGTTAATCATTGCCAACATTAATTCTATCTGATATTGAGCCCTTTTTGGAAGCTCACAAGACATGTTACCGATAAGCTTTTGCTACGAACGATGCAAGATCCTCGATTAAAGTTTGCCAAATGTTGTTCAAGGACACGGACGTATATGCGAGACTGTCTCGACTTGCTCTGGACCCTTCTTGGTCTCCCTTTTCCCGCGTACGCTCCGCGCTTCTCACGTCTACTATACCGCCGAGACAACATCATTGAGGCCGCAGATCGGCGCAGAACAACCTTTATCACGTAAGCATTTATTTGGTCAGCATATAACAAAGCAGCAACAGTGATCTCTTCCCGTCGACGTCGGGAAGGCAAATATGTTATAAAATAGAAGCTTCCCCATTTCCCCATTTACGATCCTTGCTCCCCCTCATTCGCCACAAACTCAGCAAAGCTAGCAGCAATATCACATCCCCAGCGCCTCGTCGTTCCGTGGGTGTGGGTTCCCGCCCGCACCCGTTCTTAGTCCTGCAGCACGCTCCGCTCGAGGCTAAAGTCATAGTCCGGCGCGTACATCACCCGGCCGATGTAGGTGAGTATCTCGTTCGTCTGGATGCGCGTAATCTCCATGTCCGCCGGCTGGCCGATGTCCGCCGACAGCCGGAACGGCACACCGTGTACCGCGTTGCCGGCCACCTTCTCGTCGCTGCGCTGCCGCACCGGCACCGGATTGCCGACCGCGTCGCCGCCACCACCGCCCGGTGGCTCCGGGACGGCCGGGTACAGGGCACTGCCGGCCGCCGGTCCGCCTGGTGTACCGCCGGCCGCCAGCGTTTCGTCCGCGGGCTGTGCCGGACCGCCGCCACGGCGCTCGATAAAGATGAAATCGTCCGCGGCGGGCGGCTGATGGTGGTGGGCCGCCGAACCAGCGCCCGGGATCGGCTCCGTCGGCACTTGTGTGGGGCTGGGTTTTTTGCTCTTGAAAAAGGAAAACATTTCGCTGCAACACTACACTCCTGAACTGGGGGGGGGGGGGTCGCTCCTTTGCCGGATGAGTCACTCGGTTAGGCCTTTTGCGTTGTTGAGCGTGGAGTTGATGGGTGGGATGGGTGGGTAGTGGGATGGTATGTTTTGGGTTGCTCGTTGCTGCTGTGGTCCCCCACAGTACCGCACACAGCGAAGCCTTTCTTTGTTTTGATATCAGCAGCAGGGTCGCGTTTGGCAGCTCGCTGGGCTTGCGCGTTTACGCTACCGGCTGCAAGGATTGGAATGGAGCGTACACGCGATTTGTCGTGACGGTTGGACGATCGCGCAACGAATAGCTATTACAAATGCTCGAAAATTACTCAAAAGATTACATGGTTTTACATCAGTTCTTATAGCTGTGGGACACTTTATTAACTTTTTTTTCGTGAAATAAACATAATATTCTGGGAATTGGACTCTATAGCACCCTTGTTGGACAAATCCAACAGGAATTTCCTACGGGCCTGTCCAAAAAGTTCAAATTCCAACATATGAAGTTCATTTCCAATAGGAAGTGTCCTACAACTATAAGAACCCCTGGAAAACCCTGTATTTTGTAAACGTAAATCGTAAAGTAATCGAAAATCAACTTCGACTTCAAATGTTAGAAACACCGAAGTGCTCTATCGTAAGCAGGCCAACAGGAGAAAGAGAGAGAGAGAGGTGCTTACTTTTACAGATTTTTATTATATACGCATATTACAACAGTACAAAAAGCGAAAGTTTATACATTGATACAAAAATAAAATTTCTTCCCACCGTTTTTTTGCTTACCACGTCTGTCGTTTCGGTTTTGTTAGTTACATCTATTTGGGGGGCGGTTGTTTTTTTTTTGTTATTTTTGTTTTGTTTTGTTTGCAGGTTTTGCAGGTTTGGATGAGAAAAAGACTGCCCACGCGCGCGTGGCAGCCCGTACACACCTAATACATTACACATTACTAAATTCAACTCCACGGCAACACCTCGTCGAGACACCTTTGTTTTGCTGTAGTAGCTGTGTTGCTGTTGCTATTATTTTAATTATTATTATGTTCATTTTTAAATCATTTTCTTCTTCAAGCAATTCAATAAATGCAATTTGTGCAAAAGTAGTGGGGACCTCTGTACCCGGGATTCATTCCGGCGCAGTTTTGTGATGTGTGTGTGTGTGTTTCAATTGTTGAAACGATCGGGGAAGGAAAAAAAATAGTGACGAACGTTGCGCGCACTTTAACGGGCGACTTTGCTTTGCTCCAAAAATCAAATCACACACATTCGCATTAATCTAAACTGCGCACGAACGGGTATAATACCATATAAATTAATTTTCGCACAGGTTTTAGTTCCTTTTTTTTGTTTTTTCTTTTGCTCGCTCTCTCGCTATCCTCAATTAAGTAATGTCCTCGGGTCATACTTTAGCCGTAAAAAAAGAATCCCTACAATTTAAAATTACATCCCAACTTCTTGGCCCATCGGGCTTGGGCTCGATGAATATATGTTTGTGTTATCGCTTTGCAACAGTTTTGTTTTGTTTTGTTTTTTTGAATTATTCTACCAAACATTCCTTTGCCTGCATTTGTCGCATTCGTGTTTCTTTTCCCATTTTTGTTTCATACTCCCCTTCACAGCACGACTTACATCTACTACTACGAGGGACAACGAGGCTCGACTGCCAGCAAACAGCAACATTCGACAGAGTGTTTTTTTTAATTAAAAAAAAAACAATATAATGGAATTGGTTAGTTAGGCTCGGTTAGCGCACACAAACATTCAAACCACAAATTGCCTTCGCTCTACAAACTAAACATTCACATGACAAAAAGAAAAACAGGCCTACTACTACCTATGAGACAGTCAAGTGGGGTTTAGGCGTGCGCAACCGATGCCATCGCTTACTTCGCAACACTTTGAACAAAGCCGTAAATCAGTACAAAAGGAGACCTATCGGGAATTAAGGGGGGAGGGGAAGGCGGAAGATTACTTCTGCTTCCTGTGGGTGGGATGGTTGTTGGATGGAAAAAATATATAAAAAAGAGGACCATAAGCACGAATTGTTCAAGTACTTCCTAACGTCTAATGTCACAACGATGATACCACACGTACATAGAGACACACACGCACACATACATAAACACGCACCGGTAGAGGATCGCTCTGGAAGCTATCCACTTGGCCCTCTCATCCCCCTCTACCCCCTCTGCCTACATGCGCCAATAAGTGTTTTTTCCAATAAGAGCCAATAAGAGAGATTTCCATTTTGGGTAGAAAAGGTCCGCGTTGGGGAAATATTTGCGACAGCTAAGACACACTAAGACTTCACTATATGCCCGTCGTGGGTTCAAGCCCCGTATGCCCTTCCCCTCCTTCCCCACAAACATATGCACGCATTGCTTTGAAATTAAAAAAAAAAAGAAAAAAGAAAAAAAAAGTGACCCAAACCGAATCACACTTTACGTGGGGCTCGTAGGGACAACTCCTCCATTCAACGCCAAACTTAATTCAATTTAGTGGCCGAACCAAACACTCAGATCAATGTCCGTTTGTGTGCATGTGTGTGTGAGTGTGTGTTTTGGTAAATTTTGTCCTAATTTAAGTAAGTTCTTTTTTAAAATATAATTTATGTATAATAAAACGAAAACAATAATTTACTTCTTTAGCGACTAAGCAGTTACTGGGGGCACGAAAAATGAACCAAAAATAAAGAGACCGAAAAAAAGGACCTCTGTTGCTTCCCCCGCTATCTATCTAAAGGGTTAAAAAACGGTAGCCTAAAGCGGAAGCTATCGGAAAAACAATTTAACTAACGCTTTACAGTCGTGTTCTCGCAGTTCAAAATCATGCTTTTGTGCATGTGTATTATCGTGCTATTCTTCTTTTTTTTAAATACGTTCTTATATGCGCTTTTTGCGGGGAGGGGGGAGGGGGGCGTTTCTGCTATTTAAAATACAAGATATAAAGTTGTACAAAAAAAAAAATTAAAAATACACACATTCATTAAAAGCAATGCGAAAAAGAAGCGTGAGTAGAAATGTTTAACATTTCTACTAGGACGAGATTGGTAAAGGTTTAAAACAGTTCAAGCAACAGGAAGCATAGGAAGCACAAAAGGGGGCGATCAAGATGCACCGTAAACGGGCATGCATCAAAGCAAGAGAGAGACAAAGAGAAAGAGTCTATCAGCCTACAAAAAAGCTCACTTTTCCCTAGGGAGAGGGGAGGTAGTGTGTACGAAAAAGAAAAAAAAAAACAGCCCAGATCGGGTTTGCAAAATTCTCACCCCTACCGGTGTGGTTACGTGTGTGTAAAGCAACAATCGAAATGGTTCGAAATAAAAAAAAAAAACAAAAACCCATCCAAAGGCAAACACTTTTTGCGCCTGAAGGAGCGCGCCTCACCACCACCATCATTATCATTAACCGGTGCGGTGATCAGTCGATCGAGATGAGGTTGGCCGCGTTCAGGTCGAGATCGTCGCACAGGTCGATCACACCGACACCCTCCGGGTCGAGCATGTGACCGATGGTGACGAAGCTGTTCATGTCGTACCCGGACAGGCTGGAGAGCTCGGGGGCAGTTGAGCTGCCGGTAGCGCTGCCGCCGCCGCCGACGCCACCGCCGCCACCGACCGGTGAGCTGGTGCCGGTGGAGGCGACGCTGCCCCCGCCGCCGAACAGATTGCTCGGCAGCGACGGCGACCAGACGCCGGTCGGCGTGGAGAAGGAGGCACCGCCGGCGGGCGGCATCGCGACCACCGGCATCATCGCGACCGAGCTCTGGCTGAGCAGGGCGTCCGGTTTGCCGCCCGCGAACGTACCGCCGAACGAGGTGGCGGGCGGCGGGGGACCGCCGAGCGTGCCGGACGTAACAGTGCTGGTGCGGGACGGGCCCGGCTTGCTGAGGCGCACGGTCGCCGCCGAGCTTTGCAAATACTGCGACCCGTACGCGGACGAGGTGGTGGGGGCGGCGCCGCCGGACGTGACGTTTGTGGGCAGGTAGCTGATGGTGGTGGTGGTGGTGCCACTGCCGCTAGCGAAGCTGCCGCCCCCACTGACGAACGGGCGGATCGTAATCGTGCTTCCTCCACCTCCACTGCTGCTGCTGCTGCTGCTCGGTTGTACGGTGGGCGGGTTTTTGCTGGTGGGCAGGAGGCCGACCACCCCGACGCCCCCGCCATTGGTGCGGGTGCGGCCGCCGCCTGCACCGGTCTTCACGACGGAGGTGGCGGGCGGCGCCTTGGCCGTGGTTTGCAGTATCTGGTGGTGCTGGCCCGCACTGATCACCTTCACCTTGGTGGTGCCGGTCGCGACGGCCGTCGCCGAACTGCCGGCGGTCGCCGCCGATGCCGCCTTGAGCGCGCTGATGCTGTACGTGACGGGCGTTATCGTCGGGCCGAGCGTGAGCGTGGAGGAGGCGGTTGTGCCGGCCGGCAGCGTGTCCACGGTGGCGGTCGCGGTCGCCGTTGTCGCGGGCGCATTGTACTGCTCAAACAGCAGCTCCGACAGCGATCGACGGATCTGGGAAGGGAGAGGGGAGTTGGGGGAAAAAGATTAGTATTTGTGATGGGAACTGTCGGACCTATCCGATTTCGATTCCGCGTTCGGAATCGATTCCGATGCTGGTACCGTTTTCGTTTTCGGAGCCGATTCTGGAGTCGATTCCGAAGCTGGAAATGATTTCGATTCCGGAGTTGATTCCGGCGCCGATTCCGGAGCCAATTCCAGAGCCGATTCCGGAGCCGATTCCGATTCCGGAGCCGATTCCGATTCCGGAGCCGATTCCGATTCCGGAGTCGATTGCGAAGACGATTCCGGATTCGATTCTGGAGTCGATTCCAGAGCCGATTCCGGTTCCGGAGTCGGTTCCGGAGTCGATTCCGGAGTCAATTCTGGAGTCGATACCGATGCCGATTTCAGAGCCAATTCTGGAGCCGATTCCGATGCTGAAATAGGTTTCGATTCCGGAGCCGATTCCGATCCCGGAGCCAATTCCGGAGCCAATTCCGGAGTCGACTCCCAATCCGGAATCGATTCCAGCATCGCAATCGGCTCCACAATCGGAATCAGAATTGACTCCAGAATTGGAATTAGCTCCGGAGTGAGAATCAGTTCTTGATTCGAAAAGAGAAGTTTCAGAACCGAAATCAATCCGGGAATCTCCATGATAATGGATCGTTTACAAGAACATTTGGATTCTTTGCGGCTAACAATACGTAGTATTTAGTGTTGGGCAAATCTGATTCAGATTCATGAATCTGAGTGAATCTTTGAAACGATGCAGTGAATCTGAATCTCGGTTGGCTAAGGTTCATGAAAGTCGATAGAATCATGCATCTCGAAAGAATTATGAAGCTCAAAAGCTTCATGAATCTCTGGGGATTTGAGCTTCTTATTATTCTTCTTCTTTGCGTAACAACCTTGGCATGCCAGCAAGGCTTCTTGGCAAGTAACACGTAGCCGAATAGTTTGATTTGCTGCGGGGAGACGGTACATGCGAGGCTTGAACCCACGACGGGCGTGTTGTTAAGTCGTGCGAGTTTACCACTGTACCACGGGATTGCGCAAATCATACATCTCTAAAGATTTATGAAAACCTGAAGATTTATGAATTTAGAGAATCATGAATTATTGGAGATTCAAGAATCTTTGGAGATTCTATTCGAGGTTCGATTCACTCATCGCTGAAGATTCATATGAATGAATCTCTACGAAAGATTCATGAAACTCAATTCTCGTAGTATTATTGGACCCAAACGGCTATTCTTATGGATATGCCGAAGCCGACTCCGATTCCGAATCCGAATCCGATTCCGAAACCGATTAGGATTTCGGAGTCGATTCCGATTCTTGAGCCGACTTCGAAACTGATTCCGGAATCGATTCCAGAAATCTTTGGAGCTAGCTGAAACCGATTCGGGTGAGTGGAAGAGAGAGAGAGAGAGAGAGAGAGAGAGAGAGAGGGGGGGAGGGAGCAAATTACCTTTAACCCGTCCGCTCGGTGCGGATTGCGGCAGCCACGGCACTTGCAGTCCACGCACGACTTGGAGTCGACGTAGCACGGGCAGCGCTGGCCGCAGCAGGTCAGCTTGCCGGGCGTCGGGGTAGCATTGCCACACCGGCAGCCCTTTCGCTTCAGTGCTTGCTGCTGCTGCTGCTGCTGCTGTGATCCCTGGCCCGACGATTGTGCCGACGGTTGTGTCTGTGTCGCCGTTTGTTGCTGCTGCTGCTGCTGCTGCTGTTGGATGATGAGCGAGCGGAAGTTTTGCTGTTGCTGCGGCGCCAACGAAACGACGGTTTGATTCTGCTGCAGCTGATACGGCTGCTGCTGCTGCTGCACCATCTGCACTTGCAGCGGGGAGGAGGACGTTTGCTGCTTCGTCAAAACCGTCCCGTGCTGCTGCTGCTGGTTCTGTAGTGGCAGCTGTATCGTGCGGGCTTGCGGTGGCCGGAACTGTAGCACGATCGGATTGTTCGGCGCGGCCGTCTGCTTCTGTGCCATTGCCATGCGCGGCTGCTCGAATTCGGTCGCCGCCTTGGCAGGAATGAGGGAGGCGCGTGCCGCACCACCCAGCGGACTCATCGTGGCAAGCTTCGTCGTTGTCGTCGTCGTCTGCTGCTGCTGCTGCTGCGCACCACCGTGCACCGATTTGGCCGCCGTAGCCGCCGCCGACACCGTGTCCGGCTTGCGCTTGATCGTAAACTTGTTGCCACTTTCCGCGTACAGCACCGAGTACATGGTCGAGCCGCTCGACACGGTTTTGATGGTGGGCGCCGCCTCGAACTTGATCTCCTGCGGCGTGGTAATGTTGACGATGCGCGGCGTCGTCGGCACGCAGCTGTTCTTAACCACGTGCTGCGGGACGAGCGGGCTGGCGCTGGTGGTGGTGCCGGTCCGGCCCGCGATCGATTCCGCGTGTATGATGGTGGGGCCGATCCGCGCCGGCAGCACGTTGCGTATGATGCTGCTGGTGTTGAGCGGTTTGGCCGCCCCGGGCGGGAATGCTGCCATCCGTGTTTGCTGCTGCTGCTGCTGCTGCTGCTGGCCGACCAACTTGCCGGCCGCAACCGACGGCGACGGTGGCAGCCGCTGATGGGGCAGCAGCGCCTGCAGCCGCTGCCGCTCCTGCGCAATCTGCTGCTGGCGCTGCTGCGCAAGCTCCAGCTGCTTCTGGAAGCTGTCCTGCGCATGCTCGAGCAGCACCTGGGGCGCACTGCTCGAGCCCTGCTCCGCCGTTAAGTACTCGGCCGGCTGGTCGGCCGGCTGCTGCTGCTTGCGCACCACCGGCACCTTCTGCACCGCCAGCGACGCGGGAAAAGCAATCTGCTGCTGCTGCTGCTTGCCTTGCTGCTGCTGCTGCTTTTGCTGTAGCTGAAACATTGGCTGCTGCAGCTGGATCGCTTGGTCGGCCGAGGAAGACGAGGACGAGGACGATTCGTGCGGCTTGCCCCCGGCTGCAGCCCCGCTTCCGGCGGGCGTTTTCTGCACCCGGCCGGCCGCACTCATCGCCTTCTGGGCCGCCAGCAGTGCCGCGCTCGGCGGGGCGGGTTTGGTGGAAGGTTTCGGCAGCAGGCGCACCAGCTGCTTCTGGGCACCGGGCGGCTGGTGCAGCAATTGCTGCGGGGGCTGCTGGGACGGCACGACCAGCAGCTGGGCTGCCGCCGACTGCTGTCCCTGCTTCGCCTGCTGTTTGAGCTGTTTCGAGGGCTGCTGCTGTTTTGCCGCTCCCTGCTGCTGCTGCTGGATGGTTTGTTTGATGTGCTGCCGCGGGGTCAAACAGTGGTAGTGCACGAGCTGGGCTTGCGGCTGGACCGGTAGTTTGCGCTGCTGCTGCACTGGTGGCGGCCTTTGCTGTAGCGCTACCTGTTGCACGGCCGCTCGCTGTTGCTCCCCTGTTGGTCTGTCCACCACTACCGGTCCCTGTCTCGGCGGCTGCCGCTGTACTTGTGCGCCCGGTTGCGGCGGTTGCTGCTGCTTTTGTTTCCGCTGTTGCTGCTGCTGCTGCTGCTGCTGCTTTACGGTTCGCTGTTCCGATGGCTGCCGCTGCTGGGCGGGCGGTTCCGGCTTTTGCCGCTGCTTCGACTGTGCCCGTTTCTTCCGCGGCGGTTGCTCCTCCCCGTCCGCTTGCTGCTGCTTTGTCGTGCGCGCTTTCGCTTTCCGCCCCTCCTTCCGCTTTCCCTGCTCGTTCGCTGACGGTGGTGGTGGTGGTGCAACTGGCTGCTGCGACGTCCCCGACGTTTTGCTGGCCACTTCCTTTTTGCCCTTTCCCGGCGGCCCTTTCGAGCAGCAGGGCGGCGGTGCGGCGGGAACCGGTGGCTTCGGTCCGGCGGCGGCGGTGGCGGGCTGCTGCTGGACGGTCACGACCGGCGGCGGAAAGACGCACGGCAGTATCGAGTAGGCCGACTTGGACAGGCCGGAATTGCACTTGAAGTCGTCGACGAAGGCGGCCCCCTCCTCGATCAGCTCCATCAGGCTGTTGGGGGAGGTGGTGGCGGCGTTGTGGGGGGAGGCAGCGCTGCTCGGTCCGGGCCCGCCGCCCTCCCGCGGCTGGCCCGCCCCGCCCGCACATTTACAGATGTCGGCGTACACCGGCCGCGTGCGGATGAACGTGCAGATGCTCTTGTAGCACTGCAGCAGCAGCCGGAGCTGCGTGTTTTCCCGGTACTGCAGCAGCCCCTTGCAGAAGCGGCAGGCCGGCTTCAGCTTCTTGTGCTTGCCGACGCACACGCGGCAGATGTGGTGCTGGCAGTCGCCGGTCACCGGGCTGTGCGGCTCGACCAGCAGCTTGCAGCAGACCGCACAGCTGAGGCTCTTGCGCAGGTACGGCAGCAGCCGGTTCAGGTCCTGCAGCCCCGCGACGATGTCCCCCTGGAACACCAGCCGGGACGTGGTGATGTACAGCGAGGTCGGATTCATCGTGCGGCCGCCGGTGGCACACCGAGCGACGACGCATCGACCAGGCTCGGGCGCGCTCGGCTATCAAAACAAAGCACCCCCTACCCGCCCCTCCGCTGTCACACTCTCCTGCACAATGGTCGCTGCTGGTGCTTGTGTTGCTGGTGCTGAGGCGGTGGAATGGGGACCAGGAAGCGCCGCGCTTGGCGATGGATGCTGTGTGTTGGTGTTTTTCTTTTTGGTTGTTGTTTCTGCCACACACACAAACGAAGAAGAAGAAAAAAACAGTCACAGTCGAGCGAGGGAGCACGGTCCCAGGCGGGGGGAGGCAAGTGCCTTTCGGCTCGTACGCCGCACAGCACAAAGGGTTTGATCGTGGCGGGTGGGAGTACCGGGCCGCTTTTCCGGTGACACAGGTGCGGGGCCGACTGCGTTTGCCGCTGGGGCGGTGGAAAATTCCGATTTCCGGAGGAACTAGCGCGCGCCCGCGCGCACACACAAACACACACACACACACACACAGTCACACAGACACACAAAACGTTCCGTATTGAAATCCGAAGCGTAACCAAAACTCTCTCTCTCTCCACGGTTTGACAGCCCAGCTTGGCCGTCTCGCTGTGGCCTCCGCGCGGAACCGTGTGCTTGGCGTGTGTTGTGTGCGAATGGCGCAGTTGTGTCTGTACGTGCACAACAGGAATGCACGCTGCTCGAAAGCAGGGCCGCGGACCGCTCGATCTCGAGCAGATTCGACCAGTGTGCACGACGCGTACGGGGAGGGCCGGTTGGGCTGTACAAACAAAACAAAAACTTGTTAACATTTTTACACATTTTCCATCGTGTTCTTCGTTGTTGCGCAGTATGGTTGAGGGGAAGGAGGTACGAAACAATTGCAATTAAATAGCAAAAAGCAAGGGTTTTGTATTTGTAGCGCGATCAAAGTAGGGCCTCAGCCCACTACGTTACGCTAGCGTTACGCGTAACGCCTGTTTTATCTCAAACCCAAGCAGCATTTTTGAACGCCCTGTTTTAACCGTCGTGGATCATGAACTGTGTAGGAACGAGGTCAAATATTAGCCAAAATCGATTTTGCCGTCTTGGATGCCATTTGAAAACAGAAAGCCCTTGAAAATTCATCAAACTCTCAAACATATATGTTTACCAAAGGCATGCATACTTTTTATGTTAAATTTATGACCTAATTAACAATTTTCTTATGATTAAAATCATAATTAAAATTTGAATCGAATAGGGCTCTCAGAGGTCAAACTGCTGTAACGAACTTTTGGCTGCTTGTCAAATTGTTCTACATTATGTACTTGATCTCGTTCCTACACAGTCCTTGGTCTTGGATCATCGACTGTGTAGGAGCGAGGTCCCGTAACGTAATGGCAGTTTGACCATTTCGATTAAAATTTCAATTGTGCTTAAAATAATAAATCGATCTGCTCATTGCAAGACAATTGTTAATTGGTTCATACATTTTACAAGAAGAGTATGTATGCCTGTTGTTATAGTAAATGTTTGAGGGCATGATGAGTTTTCAAGGGCTATCTGCTGTTAAATGGCATCCAAGATAATCGATCCGATTTTGGCTAATATTTGACCTCGTACGTACACTTGCACGTCCTTGCACGTGGATGAGCGAATCGGTAGATCTTCTTCTTCTTCTTTTTGGCGCAACAACCGCTGCCGGTCAAGGCCTGCCTGTACCCATTATTGAAGTGGGCTTGGCTTTCAGTGACTTTTTGTTACCATAGCAGGATAGTCAGTCCTACGTATGGGGGCACGGTCTATTCGGGGCTTGAACCCATGGCGGGCATGTTGTTAAGTCGTTCGAGTTGACGACCGTACCACCAGACCAGACCGGAAATCGGTAGATAATCATGTCTTAATATTGATTATTTGTATGCGATACAGGTATTCTCCTATATACGCAAGCAATGCGGACCGAAGGCCATAGCGTATCTCCTATATTAGCGTGAGTCGAATTTCAAGGTTTTCAGTCAAATTGTAGCTAGTTTTTGTATAATTTTGCTTGAAGTGGTAAGTTTTCAACACTACACTTGTTATTTGATCTGATCTCAACTGAAGATTGCAATTTTGTACTGTTTGAATTGGTTTTTTTTTAAATTCGACCAAAAGGGAATTTATTTTGCATGTGACATTTGATGTGTCAAACCAGTACAATTTGCTCGAAGAACTGTTAATTAAAAAAAAATCGCATGTAGCGAAATCGCGTGCATCGAGCATGGCGTATATCGGGGAATACCTGTAATGAGCCAAGCAACTATTTATTTATTTATTTTTTATTTAATTAATGTACAGTCTTTCCCCGAGTTACGCGACACTCGAGTTACGCGAATTCGAGTTACGCGAATTTTTTATTTTTGACAGTTCAGATGTCAAATCAGTACAATTTTCTCCATCAATTGTCAAATGAAAAATAATAAGCAATATTTCAAAATTTTAATTCAGAAATAACTGAATTCTCCACACCAATTGAATCAAATAAGTGATAAATTACA
>KB668188.1:162898-178077 GCA_000349065.1 Anopheles quadriannulatus | reverse complement strand
AGTTACGCGAATGTCTCCGGAACGCATTATTCGCGTAACTCGGGGAAAGACTGTACACTGGTCGTGTACATGACAAAACCATAATAAAAATGTTGCTTGGGTGTATTTTAAGGAATGTAACGCTTCTCCAATGTAACGTACAGGGCTGAGCCTTACTTTTACCAAAAACACAACTTGTTCATAAATTCACACCTTTTCATGTATGCTTTTCATCGTAGCGTAGTATTGTTGAGTAGAAAGTGCGTAAAAATTGCAATGAATAAGCAAAAAAATTGTATTTATAGCATATATACGTCAAGCGCTCGACGCCCGTTAACACCTCAACCAGCGGAGTGTAAACCGCTTTAGCTCGGAATTTTGTTTTTGCTCGAACGCGGAAATACAAATGCGAAACAAAACAACACACTTTTATTTTGCTAATTGCGACTACAAATTTTTGGTGCATTATTTAAACGGTTTTTTTTTTGAAACCAAAAAGAAGCTATTCACTTTTTAATAATTTATGAAAATAAAATTTGGCAATTAAATACGAACAAGTCACCAGCACACAAAAACGTAAACAAAGAGATGTTCGCATTTGATGGAACATTGAAGAAATAGGGGAACAGTAACATTCCTCAGGTCATTTTTGTCGATTTGCACTACAAAATCATGCTACAAAATGTAGCCCTTGCCATTTCGGGGGTGAATTTTGTGCATACCAAACCTTTGTGTATGTTGCTGTATCACAAACCAAAAAACGATAGTGCCGCAACACACTTTTCGCTTTCTTCGCGAAAGCTTTCTTTCCAGCTTACCTGCTTTCTGATATCGTTTTTGCTGATCTTTCACTCTCTCTAAACCGTTTGTGCTGTGGAGTTGTGCCGTTTTTTGCCGGACAAAATAAACATCAAACCCGTTCCGAAGCGCAAATGCATTGCGGGGTGGGGGGAGGGCACGTCGCCGCTGTGTTTGGATGGCTTTGTTTACATTTTGGGTTACGACAGCCGTTTTGACAGCTACCGGCCAAGCAGCGCACTGCTGTTGTTGATCGTTTCGTTTCGCCTTTCCGCTGCTGCTGCTGCTGCCCCCTCTCAGCCGAAAGACGTACACTCGCACATTCGGGCTGCCGGGCCGCTGGACGACTGTGTGCCGGCCGTGTTTTATCTTATCAGTTTTCCTCGTTTTGTGTTTCACCATTCCGCAGTGTGTGTGTTTGTGTTTTTTTTTTGCAGCGTGACAATACAGAGGGCTGATTTCAGGCCGGCACAAGCACACAAACGCCGTGTTGGGACGCAGTAGCGAAATCGGAAGCCAATCGTTCTCCAAGTGGAGTTGCAGTTGTGGAATTGTGGTCGCGCCCGGAAAGCCGCTCAGTAGTATCGCCGCCATGTGTACGCCGTCGAAAACGCTCCAGTCCTGCGTGCCGTTCCCGCTGGACGACGCGCTGCTGCAGGAGGTGGTGGAGAAGGCGAAGGACTGGGCGATCATGCACGGTGCCGCGATGCGGTCCAAGCAGGACTTCAACCCGGATGCGCTGCTGGTAATGGGGCATGGCCGGCCAACCTGTTACGTCATCATCCGCCATCACATCATCAGCGATTGTTTCGCCGCTAATCACACGCCGCTTCTCCCCTCTCGTTTTAGTTTGCACCGTTCATACTGACGCCGAGCTCGTTTCCGCGCAAAGAGTTCCAGAAGGCGGTCGAGCTGCAGCCGCTGCTGAACGAGCTGATACATGCGGTGGCGCACGACAGCCAGTTTCTGCTCGCCACGCTCAGCTCCACCGAGAAGGTGGACGAGTTTACCCGGGCCCTCATCGCCATCTACCGCACCGTGCTGGACGAGGGCATTGCGCAGGTAAGGGGAGGGATGGGGGGCAAATAGCCGTAGCAGCGCCCTACGTGTCAACCAAACGTTCCAATTTGATAGGATCGCTTTGCAGTAGAAAGACAAAGCGGTCATTAAAGTAGGAAAAAAAACAAATCCAACAAAACTGACTCGAATTAGAAGCTAACTGTTGTGAAACGACCGCTTGCTGCAACCCCGTCCGCTAGACGCGCCCATGGTAGTTTTGCTAGAGCGTTTGAGGGCGATAAAGAACGCACGGCGTGTCATTATTAAATCGTGAGAGTAGAAAATTCAACATAGCATACAATTGAGCTGTACCACATTTTAGCTTTAGCCACTTGTCTAATTGATATAAACAGCTCATTATTTGATTCGATTAATAGTTTTAGTATGCCGAGAGAGAAACCCTGCTATTTCCATTTTTTTAAGCAACGGCAATTTCCAGGTGCTTCTTAAATTCACGTGACACATTAAGTGCATATGATTCATAACTCATACCTTCGAATTGCTCTGAAACCCATGGAGTTCCTGGAACTTTTACGTGACCTGGTACTAGCGCTGTAACTGATTCCAAACCCATACAGGTCTTAGATTGCAGATCATAAAGCTATCACTGGAACTGATCTTTACACCATACCGGTCCTGGAATGGGTGATATCATGATATCATATTCTAAGACCGATTGATCCCCAACCCTAACCAGACTAGTGATGGGAAAAATTGGTCGCCTTCGAAATTGGTTCCGGAATTGGCACTGGAATAGGTTCCAGAATCAGAATTGACTCCGGAATCGGAATCGGTTCCGGAATCGAAATTGGCTCCAGAAACGAAATTCGTTCCAGATTCGGAAATGACCTGACAATCAAAATAGGCCTCTGAACTGGTTCCGGAGTCGATCCCGAAGCCGATTCCGAAGTCGATTCCAGAGTCTAATCCGGAGTCGATTCCGAAGTCGATTCCGGAGCCGATTCCGGAGTCGGAATCAACCTGGGGATCGCAATTTGCTCCGGTAACGGAAACAAGATTGACTCCAGAAATGGAATTAGCTCCAGAATTGATTCCGAACACGGGATCAATATCGGGTAGCTCCGCTTCAGAGCTCCCATCACTAAACCAGACTTATAACTCATACTCACTCTCGTCGTGCAACTGATTCCGATTGCACATCGGTCCTCGATTTGATGCTTAACCCGTGACGGTTCTGGAATATTTGAAGCATTCTGGATGGTTTCTTGGAGTACGTATTGAAAAACTTTCTTCACACACCGTAGAAGACACTCTTTAGCTATTGTTGCCCATGGCAATGGCGCCCGCAGTAAATTATTATTTAGGTAAAAACAAGCGTTTTTATAAGCTGTCTTGTTATTTATTGTTTATTTAGAGATGCCACTTGTCGTGGGCTTTGACGAAAGAGTAACCTTGCATCTTTCACTCTGCTTAGATCGGGATCCTTCGGGCATGCTCACCCCAACCAGTGGTAGACGCTGACTACACTAAACACTTTCTGTGTCGCCCTCTTTCGGGAATCACAGGACATAACACTGTGCCAGCGAATCGACCGTTAATAATTATTAACAGCTATGCGTCAGCAAAAAATCAGGTCTACATCTTGAAAAAGGCCGCGGAAAACCATGCATAAGCGCAATATACAGGCGTGAAGTTTATGAGGTCCAATGGAAGTCGGATAGTTTCCAATCGTTGAAGGGGCCCACATAACATCCCAATATTGGCCAATATGGCGTTTCATTTCAATAGTTACAGTTATTAGTCGTTAGTATTAATCAAGCGGCTGCATTGATGCCTCATGTACGTATAGAATAACTTCAATATAGAATAGCAGTTCTGAAAATTTGCAAAACGGCTTTGCTTAGTTTTTTTTTGGATTTATCTTTGACATATCGGCTTGATATTTCAATTCAGCATACCTAAAGAGTATTCTTATCGATATGTGAAGACGGTACACAGTTTAATGAACTGTCGCTGAAGCCTCAAAGTAAGCACACTCCTCTGTACATATTTTCTCAGCGAATAGAACAGCAAAATATTACAAACAATTAAATACACTGTAAACCCTAGTCGGCATTATGTTCCTCGCATTGCCCCACAACGATAACCAATGAATGGATGTAAACTAAGCAACTACTAGAAAGTAAGACTGATCAGCCTTTACTAGAATTGTATTATAGAGAAGAGCTTTAACAGCTTACTCATCGATGGTTTGGAACGGGTTCAAATTATCACCCACGTACTAATTGCTCAATGTACAAGTAACGGAACGCCCGTATATATCGAACGACACATTTTGGGTCGGGTGTCAAACGCAAAAAAAAGATTTAGCAATCTCCGGATGCTAACCAGTTCGTGATAGAGCCAACCAGCCAACTGTTCCGACCACCTGGGGCTGAGTGTTGCAAGAGTAGGTGCACACTATCGTGTATCATTTCCCTAGAAAGATGCATCAATCCTAGGGTCTTGGGTCCTACGTTTGCGATCCCACTCGTAGCACTGTTTTGCTAATGTCTGTGTACTAATAATACAACTTTCCTTTCGCTTTCGTTCTCCTCTAACGCTGTATTACCTCTGTATCTGTTTTGTGAGGGAATCTTTAATCATATTTCTTTCGTAGGTTATGTTCGGTTTTGTTAGCAGCTAATGTAGTTATGTTTTCGGCCATGAATGTCTTCTTCGTGTTAGTTTTAGTACTCAAAGGCGTTAGCGTTTTTTTTTTTTTTTTTGGGGAAGATTACTTCAATATCCTAAATGTTGCATCAGCTACCGCTGAACCTCTATCCTGTACATTAAGTTTGTCATTTATCGATTGGTGCACTATTCTGAAGGTAGAAAAAGGTAAATAATATGTAATAATTTTTTTCCTCGAATCTATTTAAGATTTTAACACAAGTAGCTAATGCCTAACTGGGCGCAAGGTTAAGTTTAGCTTTAAACGGGACCCGTCTCCCTTTAACGCCAACGGCCAACAGTGCCAACAGAGCAAGCGGCTACTTATTAACACACCTTCGTTTCGTTGACTACTTGTTTCTCCTCCGCGCACACTGATTGTTCTAAATGTCACGCACACACCCAAACACGCACCTTCTCTTCCGGGGTTCGCCGAATTTAACGCCCGTCTTTCGTCGACCGCGTGTTCGGTGGCCCTCAAACAACAGCCCGTCAGTTTGGGGCTGCTGCGCTCGGACTTGATGCTGGAGACGCGGTGCGACAACGACTGCGGGGAGCGGGCGCGCGCAATCAATGCCTACTGCTGCTGGAAGCAGGTGGAAATCAACACGATCGCGTCCGGGTTCGGCCATCTCGGGCCCTCGAGCAAATATCTGCAAAGGTTTTTACTACACCATCCACCATTTATCTTGTTACTGTGTTTTTTTCTTCTTCCCCCTTCTTCTTCTTCTTCCATCCCACCGCTACCTCTTTCTCTCTATCTCTCTCTCTCTGTTTTTCCCTCTAACGTCTCCTCTAGAGTTATACTTTTGCGTTCAGTCCTTGCCCTTTGTTGTTTTCCCCTCTACTGAATGTACACTGCCCCAAATCCCCTCATTGTACTCTGCCCTGCCCCATGTAGTTGTAGTAGTTTTGTTTTGTTATTTGTTTTGGTTAGACTATTGTTATTTTAATATGCTACTATCATATACTTACTATCCTCATGGAGCGAGCAAAAAATCATGTTGTAAACAATTTTAATTATATTTTTACCGGTTAGAACTATTCAGTTTACAAATATACATGTTTCTCTGTTTTGGCCTTGTTCATCCATATAGAACCTTTAATAATTATTTGTTTTAAATTCTGTGGAATTTACTTCTGCTAGTGCTTGTAGTTTTTGCGTTTGTTGCTGACTCCAATAAGCTCCAGGTTAGATTCGAACGCACTACCGGCGTTGCGTAAGACTGCAACGCTTGCTACGGCACTGCGGGACTGCCTTTACCTGTCGCCGCTAAGAACGAATAAAAGTGCGAATGCTTAACGCATAATCGTTCGGTCAGTTTTGCCAGAAATCCGTTTAGGAAGTAAATCTAGCTCGTATTTCACACCTCTACGCTTTCCTTCTTCGCAACAATCATCGCTTGTGTGTCTATCTCTTATGTACTATATGGTGTTGGTTAGCTTCCTAAGGTGGCACTAATTAGTCGTTGTCATTAGCCCCGGGGTGGCTGGCGTACTGTAAGAGTTTACGATACCGGTGTGAACCAAAATTGTCTACCTTATTGACTAAAAATAGTTGTACATAACTTCACGAAAAATGTATGTTTGTATTCTTCAACTCTTGTTAACTACGCTCATGTGCATAGCTTTGTCCGTTGTGTTGGTTGATGGTTGTTGTAGAATCGTTGTTCACATTGTGTTGCTTGTTGGGTTTGGTGGGCTTGGTCGTAAAGTCACAACACGCACAGCGGAAAGATGTTCCAACAGTTGACAGAGAGGGGATAATATGAGCAATTGCTTTTATTTACATTTAAATCTCACTCTCGCTGGAACGTAAAACATCAAAGACAAGCAATGCCTCCTGAATTTGTCGGTAGAAGGAGTTTCGTTAAAAGCATACGAAAGCAAACCATCCAGACACATCCTAATTGGGCCGGTTTAAATAGCTTCGCACAGTTGTATCGTTTCATCTGTTTGCTGTTCCTGATTTATCCCGCTGTCACATTTTGCAACCTGATTGATGCGCTTTTAGTATGATGTTACTGCATGACCACCCTCTTTCTCTCTCGTTCTCTGTGCGTAATACATCGTAGATCAATAATCTTACTGGAGTAGTTTTGGTATCGTATCGTCTTGGTTCCTTGTTACACGTTGTTTTTTTTTCTGTTAGCCGTAGATAGTTAGTTACATTATAGTTTTGGTCGTTGCTGTTAATAAGAAGTTTTGTTTTGGGGGGCTCGTTTATGGCAATCTGAAATCATTGTCCCTGCATCCACATACTACTACGCTCCGAAAACACACTTCCCTAACCTAAACCTAGCTCCAGTGAATGTTTCTAACTACCCCGGTGATTAGTTCTGTTCAATAACTTGCGATCCTTGAATGGATGTAACGAGAGTAAGACGCCTTTGTGGGTTTGATTTGTCCGGGAGCGCGGGACCCGAACGTGGACTGGCAGTGTGTTGAAGCACATCGTTTTGGCGTAGGCTAAAGTTCTAGGTATATGCACCTGAAATTGGTTACTAAACTACTCGAACCATAAATAAACTGTTTGGCAATATCAATTTAGCAGCAAAAAAAAAAAACTTCGTCTAGCAGCCGCAGATGTATCGTATTAAATAAAACCCACCCAAAGGCAAAAGCGCTCCACGCGGTCGCTGCGGAAAGTAGTCCTCCGTTCTTATTGCTGTATACCCCTCTTTCAGACCGTAACGCTCGCACTACTGCGGTCAGACTATTTGCCCAACTTTTCGGACACCATCAAGCAGGTGGAGATAAACACGATCGCCTCCAGCTTCGGCGGTATCTCGACCATTATGACACCGATGCATAGGTACATTTTATCAAAACCATTCCGTTCTCTCGTTGTTGTTATTGTTGCTTTCTTTCATTGTCACTGTTCTGGCCTGGGGGCCTTCCTCTCTTCTGCACATGATTCTCCCATCCTACACCCCTTCCCCAAAACCCTACAACAATCCCTGTCGCACATACTTTTCCCAATGTCTGTTTTCCAATGTTGGTTTTGTTGTTTTCGTTTGTTGTTGCACATTCGGCGATTGGATTTGCTACTGCATGTCTTCATTTCTAATACGCCTTTCCTGTGTGTTTTTGTGTTGTGTGTTTTTTTTAATTGGTTGGTGAAGAAATATTTTTTTTTTTATCTATGTTTTATCTTCCCGAAACAGCAACTTTTTTAAAAAGTATTACATTATCTTGTTTCCTTTTTTTGGGCTGATTTCACAATACTGTGTTTTCCTTCATTTTTAACAAACTATAATACCACATACAACCTATAATGTTACATTTTAACATCGCCTAAACCCCCGCACAAACAGTAGTTAGACAAATTTGTAATTGAAAGCACCACAGACACTATTTGCGCACCCTTAATCCTTCTTTTGCGTGAAGTTAAGATTGAGCTCAAAGCACGCGTAGTGTTCGCCCTTACTGTTAAACGCCTTCTTGTTGTGTGTTTAATCCAATTAAAATAAAAAGAAAAAAAACAGTTCTCACTTTTTAATCTATTGCTATTTTGGGTAGCTGTGTAACATCATAACGGGAGCGTGTTACGTAGTACAATTTTTTTTTTTGTAGAGTATCGGTCAAACAAGCCTGTACAAAAACTAACTTTCGTGATCCGCAAAGCACGTGGATGTGCCTGGATGTGGACGGATTTCAAGGTGGCATTGCTTGAGATGTGGAACGCTGATGCCGGAGAGCAATTTGTGGCGAAAGTGTGGTTTGCTGTTACACGATGATGATGATGAGCAATATGTGTTGAAGTTTGCTGTCGTCAATTAGTTAGGGACCTGTTCTGAACTCGTGATCTAGTCGAACTAGTTGACTCCGATCTGACTCAGACAATTTTGGAACCAATTCCGGAGTCGCCCGGAGTCGTCCAGTTTCGCCTAGAGTCGGATTCGTCCGGAGTCGTCCGGAATAGGCCGGAGTCGTCCGGAATAGTCCGGAGTCGCCTAGAGTCGCCTGGAGTCGGAGTCGTCCGGAGTCGTCCAGAGTCGTCCCGAGTCGTCCGGAGTCGTCCAGAGTCGTCCGGAGTCGTCCGGGGTCATCTGGAATTGGCTGGAGTCGTAGTCTTCTTGAGTCGGCCGGAGTCAAAACAAAGGCCTGTATGCGAAGTGCACGCGCAAAGTGAAAGAAAAAAACACACCGAAATGATATGCCTGATCACAAATACATTGCACCGGACGGCTCCAGTAAATTCCAAACGACTTCGATTTCGGTCGACTGCAGTCGACTCTGTACGACTTCGACTTTGGGCTACTCCGGACAACTCCAGACGACTCCAGACGACTCCAGACGACTCCAGACGACTCCAGACGACTCCAGACGACTCTGGGCGACTCTGGGCGACTCTGGGCGACTTCGGACGACTCCCAACGATTATAACCCGGAAAACTCCAGTGGACTCCGGCCTACTCTGGATAACTTCAGACGACTCCAGACGACTCCGGATGACTCCGAAAAAACTTGGACTTCAAGCGGAACTACTGGTTCCCTTATTTTAATCAGGAGGAACATTGGTCCCCATTTTGCCAAAATATGAATCAGACTAACAGTAGTAGGAGTGGGATGGGAGTCATTCTCTCCAGAGAGCACATCACTAGTCTGCACTGCGTAGCTGCAGACTGCTCAGTTTGTTATCTTCGCCCATACTTGACTCACTTTGCCGCGTTGAACATTGGTTTGGTGTTGGTTTGCATTTGTATTGCTCTATTTCTAACCGTTTTTGACTCTTTAGTATCCAACCCACCAAAAGCCCACAGTAAGAGTAGCTTTGATCTCACTAAAATATTATTAACCATTGTTTTGTTGTTTTCTTTCTATTCGCCCTAAAACACTGTATCTAATTGCACTGCACCCCACCACTCCTACCTTTCGTACGCTAACCTGTAATCATTGTAGATACTTCATTTGTAGAAACCAATATTTAAACCACTCGTAGTGTGTAGTGCTTGACGATCGCCTCTTTTCCTGCGCATTGGTACTGATTCTGTGTATTTATTTCTTTGCTATTCTCTTCGCTGGTTGGCCGTAGCTACATTCTATCGGAGCTTGGACATCGGGAAAAGCTGGTCAATGTAAGTACGGTCGGTCGCGAATTTCCCGGCAACAGCCCCCTGTTCATTTGTCTGTTTTCCTTTTGCTTTCCAGCTGCCCGACAACAAGGCCCTGTCCGGGCTGTGCGACGCGATGGTTGAGGCGTGGAAGCTGCAGGCCCGCCCGTCCGCCGCCATCCTGTTCGTGGTGGAGAACGTGACGTACAACATCTGCGACCAGCGCTTTCACGAGTTTTACATCCGCGAAACGTACCCGCACGTGGCCGTCGTGCGCCGCACGCTGACGCAGATCGGCGAGCAGGGCCGGCTCGGCCCGGGCAAGGAGCTGCTGGTGGGCGACGTCGAGGCAAGCGTGGTGTACTTCCGGGCCGGGTACGAGCCGGGCCACTACTTCGGTGCGGGCGAGTGGGACGCCCGGCTGCTGATCGAGCGGTCCGTCGCGATCAAGTGCCCCTCGATCCAGTACCATCTGGCCGGCACGAAGAAGGTGCAGCAGGCGCTGGCCAAGCCGGACGTGCTGCGCCGTTTCATGGGCGATGACGCGTCCAAGATCGAAGCGATCCGGGACATCTTTACCGGGCTGTACTCGCTCGACCGGGAGGAGGGCGGCGACGAGGCGGTGGCGCTCGCGCTCGCCGACCCGGAGCGGTACGTGCTGAAGCCGCAGCGCGAGGGCGGCGGCAACAACGTGTACGGTGCGGACATCCCGGCCGCCCTGCAGGCGATGAGCAGCGCGGAACGGTCCGCCTGGATACTGATGGAGCGCATCTTTCCGCCCCTGTCCACCGGGTACATGGTGCGGCCGAATGGGCCAGTGCCGCCCCCGCTGGTCCAGCTCGTGTCCGAGCTCGGCATCTTCGGTGCCATCATCGGGTGAGTGTGTGTGTGTGTGTGTGTGGAAGGTGGGAGGCTGTTGTCCCTTTGCGGTGATTGTCAATTAATTATTCTGTTTCCATTTCCACCAATTGCAGCTCCAAGGACAAGGTGCTGTACAACAAGCAGATCGGGCACATGCTGCGCACCAAGCTGTCCTCGTCCAACGAGGGAGGCGTTGCGGCCGGCTCGGGCGCCCTGGACAGTCCGTATCTGATCGATTGAGGCAGACCACGCCGGCTGAATGCATTTGTTTTTCTTTCACTGTTTGTATTTGTTTGTCCCTTCTCTACCATAATGTTGTGACGTACCTCGGGCTGCTAGTTGGGCGGAAGAAAAGGAGCTTTTACACAGACATATTGTGCGCAGAGCAAACAACCGATATACGTATGCATGCGAATAATCATATTTACAACCGCACAGATGTTTAGGGTAGCGTTTTTTTCTTTGTGGAAGCAATAAATGGGTATACACGAAACAAAAAAAGTCATTGTGTCATGTGGACGCTGCGCGGAAAGAATAGTTTAGTTTAATGTAATTTTAAATAGTAACCACACCGTTGAACGCTAACGCACGCTCAAATACGCTTTCATTGCGCGCGTTGCAGACAGGTGAGCGGGAGAAAATGAGACGGTGAATGTCGCAAACCTGTCTCACCTACACAGTCATGCAGCGAAGCACACCTTTGCAAGCGAACTTATTAGAAATTAGCGAATTTAAGGATGTGTAATTGGATTGGAGGTAGTCTCTCGGTACAGTCGTCCACTCGAGTGATTTACAGTGGGTGCAAAAAGTATTGGTTGAATATTTTACAGAAAAAGGCGAATATTGACCCTATGGGGTGGTAAAAGCAATGTAATTGGTTGGATAAACAGACCATCAATTTACACATTTTGCTAAAAAAAGGCATTAAAATAGTGCAATAGCAACTAAAACACGTAAAAAAACAGTCTTACTGTTCTAGACATACTAAACGACGACCGTATGACCACGTGAAATGGTATGACCACTAAACGACGACCGTTAGCACGTCGAAAACTCAATCTGTTAACAGAGCTTTATTTCAAATGATTTCTTGTTTTAAAGCATGTCCCTTACCCAATTTGGCCACTTTCGGCGGATGATATTATTCAATAACAACATTTTCGTAACATTTCCCGCTTTCAAGTCATAAAATTTCCAGATAAAATGAATTGCATCATGCATCACCTATTGACAAAACGTGACGAACTGTTTCTCCTTAACTTACTGGCTTAATTGCTAGATGCACTGCTTCTGGGTTATTTTTAATTTTTTTTGGACAATAAACCGCTCCTTCCGTTAGATGATTAACGAGCTAGGATGGCTGCTTAGTTGATAATTTGGCCATTTCTTGGACACCAATTATGTGTCAAACGCAAACAAAGGATGTGGGGTCTTGCACATTCATTCTAAAATGGTTTGCTCGTCATCGTACCCCGTTCCTCTAACTCCCCCGCCCTTAGTACCTCTCTGACCGCTCGAATTCTTAGTGAAACAACAGAAATGGATTGATTTTGACTGATAATAATACAGGCGTCCCCTCGAGTTACGACGATTTTGGTTATGGCCAAAATTACAACAGTTAAAAGTTGTCGTTGAGAATATATTTATGATTTTTTTAAATTTCTTGCTGATAATCGTTACGTACACATTTCCAAAGCTTCCCCAACTACCCGATTTTGAAAATACATATCGTGTAAACGGCTTTTGGAGTAAAATTAATACATTATCGAACATGGTTTTAAATATAAAAAAACGATATCATAGATTTCGACTCTTCAACTTCTGGTGTACATTTTATATTCACAGATATTGTACTTACGTCTTGCTTTGGGACATTTTTTCGGGAACAAAAACAGTCGTATCTCGGGGCTGTACCTGTACATTTAATTCTTGAATACTAGTGATGGATGAAGTTGGCAAAAATCCGGAGTCGACTCCAATCCAACTCCGAAAATTTCGGAACTGAAGTTAGGTCCGGAAGGTTGGTCCGCCCAGCAATATCCGGGGTCGTTCGGAGTCGTACAGGATGCTTTGGAGTCGTTAGGAGTCGTTCGGAGTCTGAGTTTTCTGAAGTAGTCCGGAGTCGTTCGGAGTCGTTCGGAGTCATTGGGAGTCGTCCGGAGTTGTTTGGAGTCGTCTGAAGTCGTCCGGAGTCGTTCGGAGTGATTTTTCATTAAGAGTGGAATCATTCGGGATCGGAATCGTCCGGAGTCGTTCGAAGTCGGAGTCGGCGAAGACTGGCAGGATACGATAGCTCATCATGAGGATGCCGAACTCATGCCTCACCAAGAAGGTGTTCGACAGCGATCCCCAGTTCGGCATAAGGCGCAGGGGAGCACAGCGAACTCGATGACTGGATCAGATGAAGCAAGCGACCTTTTGAAGATCGATTGTCTCCATGGACGGGAGGCTGCAGCCAGGGACCGAGCATCCTGGAGAATGATTGTTGACCGGGCCATGTCACACCGACGTGCTCTATCGTGAGCAGGCCAACAAGAGAGATAGAGAGATAGGTTTTTCGGTGTGTCTGGCAGCGACCTGAGCGTGCAGGTCGTTATGCCAGAAGAAGAAGAAGAGGAATTGAAGACACAAAATATGGACACTCAGCCAGAGCACATTAGCCCACTGTGCATTACAGAAGCACACAAAGCGCCGCAGCTGATGGCATGGTGGGGTGGGTGATGAAGTTTGTTAATCGTGTGTATGCACACCCACACAGACACTCCCATACGCCCACCTACACAGTGTGCTAGAAGTGTTGCACGGGTAGAAAGTGTTTCTAAAAAAAAAAAAAAAACAAAAACAACCTAACATCCTCTGCCTTTGCGAAAATTGTATGAAAAACTCCAAAAAAAATTGGGATTTCCCCAAACCGCGATTGCCGCACGGGAGATGTCAAAAGTGAGAGGGAGAAGGCGATAGTAGCTCCATTGCGTTCCAACTCGATTAAAAAATGACGAGCAAATTATCCTCCAAACGCACACCATCACACACACACACGCATATGCAGTTGTTTTTGTGGGCGCATCTTGCCCATTCACACGGTGGGACAACTGTCAAATCGTTTTATCTCTCTCTCTCTCTCTCCCCTATGTTCTCTCTCATTCGCTCTCCGTCTCGCTCCTAAAACTTTCACATGTGCGTACAGCGGGGACCGTGCGTGCGTGCGTGTGTGTGCGTGAGAGGGATGAGTGCTAAAGGGCGAATGCGGCCGCTGCAACGCGGCTGCTTATCGAAAACAGTAGCAGCAGCAGCAGCAGCAGTCGATCGAGAGCAGCACACAACGCCAGAACGCGGCTGAGGTAAACGGCGCCCTATTTCACGTGATCCCGTGTGTGAGTGGTCGGTCCGGCGGCACGCACAGCAAAACAAACGAAACACGCGAGCGCGAACAACAAAAACAAGCGAAACACACACGCGTAAATATTGTGCGCTGGGTGTAACAGTGCTCGGGAGGGATGGGGGGAGGGGGTATTGTGGCAAAGGGGGTGGGTGCTTGTGTTGAACAGTGAACCCCATCACACACACACACACACGCCCACATAAGCCACAGAGAGAATGAGATGTGTTCCGTCACTACACAACCACAGAAAAGTGTGATTTGTTAGTTTATTAGTGTCAATGTTGCTTACCAAAACAAAAGCATCCTACCGTTCGGTTTGTTTGTTTATCAAATTTGCGTGTGTATGTGTGTGTGTGTGTGTGTGTGTGTGTGTGTGTGTGTGTGTGTGTGTGTGTGTGTGTGTGTGTGTGTGTGTGTGTGTGTGGATGTGTGGGTGTGTCTGCAATAGTGGAAATCGGCACAAAAAAAAAACCAAAATCAACCTCAAAATCCTTCTTCCCGGCACTTTTCCGGCGATCCGTGGGCTCCCCCTTGCGACAATCAGATGCTTTGACAGCTGCCCACGAGCCAGTAGTAGGGGTGGGGTGGAAGAGGCAAACATACATTTAGCCATTAGAAAGCAATCTCGCTCACAGCAGGTAAAAGTGAGACCGTTTTTCTTCTAACGGGTGTGTGTGTGGATGTCCACACCGAAAAGGGAAATTTGGTCGCAGCACAAGTGCAAATGCGTTTTCCGGTTTATCGCAAGCGCGCGCGCGCGCGTGTGTGTGTAGGTTGGTTTCCCTAGCAAGGGGGTTTTGTTTACCTGTTGCTTCTGTTGCAGCATGTTGTGCCCGGCCCGGCGTGTTCTTGGCGAAACCAGCCGCCAATCCGGTGCGGTTGGCCAGGGATCGTCAGACCCTTTGGCTACGAAAGCGCGTAGAAATAGAGAGAGACAGAGAGAGAGATACACAGAGAGAGAGAGAGATACAGAGAGAGAAAGAGATAGAGATAGAGAGAAAGAGATAGAGAGATAGAGGGTTGGAGATAGGGAGATAGAGAGTGAGAAAGCTAGAAAAATGGAGAGAAAGAGAGGGATAAATAGAGAGATAGAGAGAGCGATAGAGATCAAGTTATATAGAGAGATATAAAGATATAGAGGAAGATAGATAGTGATAAAGAGATATCGAGAGATAGAGAGATAGAGAGAGGCAGCGAGAGAGACAGAACGAGATAGAGAGATAAATAAGGAGAAAGAGAAAAGTAGAGAGAGATAGAGAGATATATAGAGATAGAGAGAGATAGAAAGAGACATAGAGAGATAAATAGAGATAAATAGAGATAGATAGAGAGAGATAGAGAGAGATAGAGAGAGATAGAGAGAGATAGAG